>JAVQJS010084640.1:0-21342 GCA_036024795.1 Galaxias rostratus | reverse complement strand
GGGCTCTGGTGTGTGTGTGTGTGTGTGTGTGTGTGTGTGTGTGTGTGTGTGTGTGTGTGTGTGTGTGTGTGTGTGTGTGTGTGTGTGTGTGTGTGTGTGTGTGTGTGTGTGTGTGTTTTTGCGTGTGTGTGTTTGTGCGTGTGTGTGCGTGCGTGCTGCTTACCCCTTATCCATCTTTTTGCCTTGCTCTTCAGGCATATTGGCCACGTGGGCTGGGACCCAAACACAGGCTTTGATGTGAGTACCATAACACACACACACACACACACGCAAACCGTGCCCCTTTATTTCAGCACAATGGTGACCTGTGTGTTTGTTGCATGATTGAACCAGACAATCGTTTTTTGTTGCACACAATGCATGCTAAGTGTCGGATGCAGTCATACAAACTTCTTGCGCAACCGAGGAAATAAATTGTTGTTGCTGTGATTTTTACACAAACTATCCTCAAATCTAAGGAGATTAAATGTAAAGTCAAACAATTATTGCAGAATTCCTTTAAAATGTTACAAAGGAAGTACATTTTATAAAAGGCTCACTTTCTGTTACCCCCTTTAGCGGTTTCAAATAAGAAGTCTCTTTATTAGTTCAGAAGTTGGCAGTACTTAGTTGGCAGTACTTAGTTGGCAGTACTTAGTATTAATTTTACTATCTATATTTACTATCAGTGCTGCCAACTCTCACGCATTGAGCAAAAGAGCCACACCAATGAGACTCTTCACACTCTTTCACACCACACCTCCTATTTCTCACACATTCATACATTTGCTTTCGGGAAGCAACAACCTCTATTGTAGAACATTAAAAAAATCTCTAAAATGTCGCTTTGAACCGCACCAGGCTTGTACAACCAGGTGCACAGTGAAAACGGTGCTCTATTTGTTTCACTTCTGCAAAGGCGAGAGCCAGGGAGAGTAAACACCAATCCAATGTGTACGTTAGTTCATGGTTGGATGGGTTAGAAAAGATTAGAAGTTGTGAAACTAGGGACATACTAGACGAAAATATGTCGGTGTACAGGAAGTGCAGACCCCAAGCTCCAAAATAAATTGCCTCACAACTGTACTCTTCTCTCATGCAAAGGTTTCCGGAAAGGTTACCAGCCCTGTTTACTACAGATGATTGTAATTTATTTTGCCAATTTGGGACAACTTTTAAACTGAAATATTTGTCTTTTTGTAAAGGAAGATAAGAAAAAAATATTTGATTGCCGTATTTCATATGCTTACAACTCTCACTCACGCACATTTGATTTGGTTAATA
Source organism: Galaxias rostratus (assembly GCA_036024795.1). NCBI lineage: Eukaryota > Metazoa > Chordata > Actinopteri > Galaxiiformes > Galaxiidae > Galaxias > Galaxias rostratus. Next base: position 20,079 of record JAVQJS010084640.1, on the reverse strand, counting down.
ATTTGACGTCCAGTGTTCTTATTTTTAAGTGTTTTAACATGCAGAACACTTTTTTTAATATGCAGAAGGCATGAGCCAATCAGAGCTAACCAAAGATTCCTCCTCGGTCATGTTTTTTTTTAGCCTTCTTGTCCACAAGATGTCAGACTAGCACTGTTTACAGGGCAGGAAAGCCTTCTTGGAGATCACAGTGGCAACTTAAAATAATTGTATTTGGTTTTTCTTGGTAATTTTTTTAAATACTGATTCGTAGTCTATTTCCCCCTCAAAAGTATCTACTTTAACCCAATCTTTTCCCAGCTGAACAACTTGGATCCTGAGCTAAAGAATCTCTTTGACATGTGTGGCATCTCGGAGGCGCAGCTCAAAGACAAGGAGACCTCGAAGGTAATCTACGATTTCATCGAAAAAAAAGGCGGAGTAGAGGCTGTGAAGAACGAGCTCCGCAGACAAGGTGAGCTCACCGGACACAGATGCCATTGTGTTGTAGTGGTTTTTCTTGAATCAAAGGGCCTTGTGGGAACATGCGTCGGGTTGGAATAATGAATCCCCTTTAAATTTCTCTACCTGTTTTGTCTCTGTGCGTTTCTAACGTTGGCATTATTTTTGCAATGGCAATTTACATGTATCCTAATAAGACCATGAGTCAAGAAGGTGGTAATTTTCCTAGGACCACACAGGTAGAGCTGTGCGTGCGTGCGTTTTACCGTCTTAACACTGAGGAGTAAGATCTTAACTTGCATTTCGCTGATTTAGCTTTACTTGTTTTTGTGCACACCGTCATGCTGTGTCTTTCATACATGGGCATGTCACTCAATAAGACTGACAGGTTCCTTATTCTTGCAACTGAGTTGTTTTGCCTCAGATACTGACCTTTTTAAACTTTTCAGGCATTGCCATGAGGAGTTCACTGTGAGATCTGTACCAGGTGTGAAACACTTAATATGGTGTGCAACCCGATTTATTTGGACTGTTCTTTTGACTGCCATGCATCTCAGTTATACCATCCTCATTCAAAAAGGATTAGAAATGCTGGTGGTATTTATGGCTTTGTGCATGGGGTTATGAACTTCAGATGTGGTCCTTGTTTGTTTGGATTTGTCTGCTCAGTGAGCTGTTTTGTATTTTGTAGTGATTTGCTTCTCAACTGAGGTAGCCTTTTCTAAACCTCTGTCAGTTCACTGAATCTTTTAAGACGTTTCATAGAAGCTCTATACGTGGACTTATATAAATATATTAGTATTAATATATCAGTATTTTAAATCAACCCAACTTTCAGCATCTGCAAGGGTATTTCAGTCCGGCTGTAGGATTGAGACAATGAAAACATGCAGCAACTATAATAGTGCAATATATATTTATACAATGTTTGTTATTTTGAGCATTTGAATCCTATTCCATTCATATTCCATTTATCTTGTTTGTTAAAGTAAACTTGCTGGTCAGTCAGTAGGTTAGTTTTGCATCAGGATAACTCGAGGTACAGTCAAAGCCCGCATGTTGACTTTGTACAACTTAAAACTGACTTGCTAACATTCTAATCCAGCATCTTTAAATACTATAATATTTAAATTAAAGAATGACCTGTTGAAGTAACCCTGATAGCACTAGCAAAGTTTCTCACAGGTGTGATTTTTAATAAGGAACCGTCTCCCCCTTTATTTGAAAATTGTTGACTCCATATGTTTTCTCTGTCTCTAACCAGCCCCACCACCACCACCTTCCCGTGGCGGCCCTCCACCTCCTCCTCCTCCACCCCACAGCTCAACCTCCACTCCCCCACCACCTCCTCCCCCATCCAGGGGTGGTCGTGGGGCCCCACCCCCGCCTCCCCACTCTCGGGCTCCTACTTCTGCCCCTCCTCCACCGCCACCCTCCAGACCTGGCACATTGGGTGCACCCCCTCCACCTCCACCCCCAACCAGAGGAGGCCACGGCGGGGGACACCACCACCACCAGCCTCCTCCACCCCCACCACCCTCGCATTCCTCCACAGCCCCACAGGCCCCACCTCCGCGCCCTCCAACCCAACCACAACTGAGTGGTGCTGCCCCACCTCCACCACCACCACCACCCCCACCTCCACCGCCCCCACCTGGACCACCGCCTCCACCAGAACTGGACGGCCTTGGGGGAGGAGAGTCACCTCAGTCCCCTGGCATGGGCTTGGGGGGTAAGGGGGCCCTGCTGGAGCAGATCCGCAGTGGTGCCCAGCTGAAGAAGGTGGAGCAAAACAATAAGCCTCCAGCCTCGAGCATAGGCCGGGACGCCCTCCTGGACCAGATCAGACAGGGGATCCAGCTTAAGACGGTGAGTCCCTCTGAATGTGTCTCAAACATTGTCTTGTTTGTCTGACATATGATTTACAACGCGAGTGGCCTTCTGTAATTACGGTTTGTGAAAGAAATTCCTTGTTCCACTTCTGATGTGGATTGTGTGTGTGTGTGTGTGTGTGTGTTTGTGGGGGGGGGGGGGTCTTCACCATCAGGTCCCAGATGGTCCAGAATCCGGTTCCCAAACCCCAGCCCCCTCAGCAGGCATAGTTGGAGCACTGATGGAGGTGATGCAGAAGAGGAGCAAAGCCATCCATTCTTCAGGTAAGAGGGAGGGGATTTGATTATGAATGATTAAAGAATATTTCCCTAATTTAACCAGGCAAATAAATCCCTGTGGAGCTCTAAATGGAGCATTAATCTCTTGATTTTTCTATTGGATCAAGTATAGGAAAATACAAAGTGAAATAAAGATGTCTGTATTTGTGTGTGGAATCTGACATACCCTAATACAGAAATAGAAAATTCTGTATATAACAGGGTACACACTATACACTATTCAGTTTACTGAAGCAAGACAAAACATTGCATTTCGTGTCATATCATAGGCAGCTGTAAAATATAATTTAATGTGTTGCTATAAAAAGCTTAAAAGGTTTTTCCAAACCTATCATAGGAAAAATATTAAATAACGTTTCAATGGCTTTGTGCTAGACCATTTGTTAGAGATCATTCAGAGGTAATAATAAAAAAAACAAGGAAACAACAAACAAACTTATCTTAAGGTGCAAGAATACAAGGTGCTAAAAGTAATGACAATTAAGACAATTAAACATATTGCAATGCAAATTCAATCAAATCTGTTCCAATTAAAAAATGACACAACATAAAATGTATATAGATTACGATCCAATTCATAGAATATTAGCTGATGCAATGTTGAGGTATTTTAGAGAAAGCTGTCTTATAAAAGTGGGTTTATAAGGATATTTAACAAAAAAAGAAGATCCTGAGTTGGTAAGGCTGTTAAGAGGTGGGCACCAGTGTTGGTAACATTGTGTTTCTCTTTTTTCATAGATGAAGATGAAGATGATGAAGACGACGAGGATTTTGAGGATGACGATGAATGGGACGACTAGCAGAGCATCTGCTCCCAACGGACACTAAAATTATTCCTAAAATCTTCCAAAACCTGACTAAAATTGTAATGTAAATGTTGTATGAATTTGTTGTATATTTATTGTTGCCTTTTTTTCTTTTTTTTTCCTTTCTTTTTTATTAATCTGTGCAATACTTCATTCATTTAATCTTTAAAGTGGTCACACATACCCTATGTAAAGAATTTTCCAGAAACACTTTCCTGGTTCTTTTGTCATCGAATTCCTTTGGAACTGTCAAAAGCATGTCTTGGAGAAAAGATAAGTTGTCACAGCTGATTATGCTGTGATTAGATCTATACAATTTTTCAGCTCGTCTAGCTCTACCTTCATTGTGACATGTTCCCCACTCTGTCATGCTTATTTCAGTTTAAAGACAGTTCTATAACAGGGATCTCCAGTAGTAGTTAACTGTGTGCAATTATTGTTGGAATATATTTTTATTAGTCTGTTCCTTTTGAATGTTATGTTCACTGAAGAAATGGAAGGGAGGTGCGTAACATGGGCAGGATCCTTCTGTGTTTATATGGCAGGTTATGCAAGAGAACACTATTTTTCTTACCCCACTTTTTCTGTACCTTCCAGTTTCTTATTAAATAGTTTAGCACAATTATTTTTCATACGGAGTCCACTTACTAAAGAATGAAGCCATGTTGGCTCCTTTGAAAGTCCTCAGCCCGTGTGTAATCACAGCTCAGCGTCTTTGAGTGTTTTGAAAAGCGCTTTATAAATATAATGTATTATTATTATTATTATTACATTTTTGCACATATTGGTGTTATAGTTAGATGCCATGTCCATAGATGCAACAATTTGTATAATTAACAGAACGGGAAAGGAGGGACTGCACGTCTTGCATGATCAGTTACAATATAAAGGGATAGCTGGTCAATTTAGGTGTCAACACCAGTATCAGAGTATATTTGATTTGAAATCAATTGACCATCTTCACATATACAAGGACAAAAATGTTTGTACCTTTCAAAAACGTATTAATGCTTTAACAGAGTTAACTATGTACAGTGCACTTGAAGATTAGTAGGTTTATGAGACTCTTCTGTTGTCCTAGTCTTTTATTGTTTTACATGTTCACACATGTCCCAGTGTTCTGGTTGAAAGAAATTTTCATGGCATTAGCTTGCTCTTAGTCTGTGTCCATACCCCTCTACAGAGATGTTATTCAATTGCTCCCCCCACCATGGCTAAACCATGACCTTTATGCAATGAGTCTGTGAATGCCTTCTTACAAAAAGGCAAATATTGAACCAAATTTGGCATTTGCTACATGCTTCTGTTTTTGGTTGGTGATTTTGGTTTGATTCACAATGCTTTAAAAAGAAGGGTCGTGATACCTGAGATCGGTCTTCATACATTATGAACAGAAGTGATGGGTGTGTGTAACCATATTGTTCGTATGGATTTTACCATCCTCCACTGAGGCTATTGCTGCATTAAAAAAATAAAACATAATACTGACATAAAACCTGTGAAAAGGGTTGAAAAAAGCAATGAGAAATACTAATTGTATACTTAAATAAATAGTAATATTTACAGAGTCCTTGTGTTAGTTTGATTTTTTTTTCCGGTTACATTTAATCTTTAGGGAAGTTGCGAAAGGACTAAGGCTAGAGCCTCTGTTCAAGATGACACCACGCTGAATTCTGTTGTCGTCCTCCCTTAATCCAGGGTCCTGCAATGGGGACAGGTAGGAAGATCTGCACATTGGATGGCTCCAAAAAGCACAGACGCCATCTTTAACGTTCTATCAGCCGCAGCTTGACCACTGAGTCCGAGGAGCAGATGCTTAGCATCAGCTGATGAGCTGCCTGACATGAGTGGGACCTGAACTAGCAGGAAGGGGAGAGGGTTAGCCTTAAGATGGTGTGTGTTGGGGGTGCATGTTCGCCACTAGAAAGCGTGGACCCAGTGGACCATTTATTCTTTCTGGGCTATTCCAGATTTTTCACTTTCTTTTGATTAGCAAATTCAATTTGAAAACTTTTATTCCTGTCTGCCTTCTCTGTGTCTCGCCTGGTAGGACAGCATTACAGCATACACTTCATGTAATGCAAATACGAGTGTTTATTTTAAGCTACACCGAATAGATATGTAAAGCAACAACAATTGTTGGGTATAATTTATGTGTGTTGAGTGTTGAGATTGACGGAAAAACTTTCTCAAACTGTGAATGATGTCGCAAAAATGTTTTATTTGTATTTCTATGCAACGGGACTATTCATAGCAGAAAATGTTCAGTGTCGACTCCCACTATTTGTCAGAATGTTTGCTGCTGTCGTAACATCTCAAAGTTATTCTTTGGGACTTTAATTGCATTCAAGGGTTTGAATTTGCAACAATAAAAAGTGTCATGTGCAGTGCTGAACTGACATTTCGCTTAAAAGGGTTTTTAAGGTCTTGAATAGTGTAGTAATAACAGGAGTCAGTCTACAGGCGCTCTCCTAGATTCCAGACGAGAGCTTTTCATGCAGAAACGTTTGCCTCTGGAACAGCTGCAAAATGTACGTTGGGAAGAGATCCAAAGAAAACACAAATGTAACCAGTCTAAGAGGTGAATGCAAGGAAGACAGAACTAATACAGGCAATTTAGTTCTGGCTCAGATTGGACGTTGCTGATGCATTGTACCTTCTATGTGCTTAGATTGTTTGTGGTTACAATCTGTGATACTCTACGATACATATCTTTGCCGTGGATTCTAAATGACTGACTACCAGGAGCAGTTGTTGCGGAATGCTTACCAGTTGGTTCTGCTATAAGGCCCACTTCAACCCCACAACGAAATAAGAAAAAAGTTGAATCCAATTTGAGTTTGTTTGGAGGATTTGAAAGTGAAAATATCAAACACTGCAATTTCCGCATAATATGTTTTCATTTCACATCTACGTAGGGGTTACATTCTGTCTGATACCTATACATACTAGCAACATAAAAACAAAACATTACATTGTTTTTGCATTTTAACGTTCTTTATGTGATTAAAAAGTGGTACAAATTAATTGATGAAAAACAAGTTTATGTAAAATTGTGCAGAATAATTCTTCTGCATGTTTTCCTGTCAGACCTTTAACTGAGACATTGAGCAGGATTCACCTGGAACGAAACAAAGACATCGATGTTTTTGATTGGCAGCTTGAGGCGTGTCCTACCCACAGATACCATCTAAGTGGATAATGAGGTGAGTATTTTAGGAGAAGTGAACCTCCTGAGATCAAGAGCAGTTGGTATGGTGAGATAAATAGCTTGGCATACCAAATAGTTGTCTCTAAGCAGTGTTGATTTGGATGGAGGTCACTTTAAGTGCACGCGCTGTGGAGGGAGGCCTGTATGCTGAGCCAGTTATTCATGTGTTATTTTTGTGAGACAAGGCTGTGACCGAGTGTAAAAGCAGCAGCATTCAATTCGATTCACATTCAACACAAGAAAGTTATGACACACAGGTATTGAGATGAGTGTTTTTAAAGGGGCTGATTGTTGGTTGGTTGTTCTTTGTTTAAAGTTAAGTCCATTTACAAATCTCTCACAGTCTTCTAACTATCTCCACATTACCTCCCCCATTTCTTTACACCAGGAAGAGCGTTTTTACATGCATGGTGGGTATGTGTCATGGTGTAGGCGCAGTATCTGTAATTGTAACCTGTCATGTCAGGGCTGTTGTTTGGTGTGATAGCGTGCTGTTGAACCGTGGCCCAAAGCGTTCAGTCTTATCATGTCCGTTGTGAAAATGGATTGCTGCTATTTATAGCTGCGTCAAATGGTAATGATTTACAGGGTGGTGTCTAATAAAAGCACGTTTCAAAGAACATAAAAAATGATGCTGTGTAGTAAATTCACAAGCAGATGACTGTTGAAAATGTAAGCCGTGTGTGCAAGGAAAAGTGAAGTTATATTGGGATGGCAAAGTTTAACGGCCCAGAGACAATGCAGGCACTCCCCTATTGCAATAGCCCACTTACCCTTTTTAATGAGTAGATATTGCTGCCACGAATAGCCTTCATTAAATCGTCACGACTCGACTTCTGTGGTGCCGGGGGCAAGGATGGGTGCTCTCTCTTCTTTTGCACAGAGGGCTTCAAGTGGTTCTTCGACTCCTTTGGAGTATCTATGCTCTCTCTCTCGTTTGCCGCATTCTTGCCTCTCTTGTACTTGGGTTTCTTCTGCCCCGGCAGGCCTTCAGGGATTGCCTTGCCTTCATGCAGCTTCACCACATCTGAAATCTTATGGCTCGGTCTGTTCCTCTCCAAGAGCAGTGGCTGGGCAGGCTGTTGAGGAGCCAATGAAGAGACAGTGTAGTGGCTTGGTTTCGTTTTTGGAGCGGATTGAGAGGGTTTCTGTGAGGACAAGCTTTGCTTGGCAGAATTCAAGACTTGAGCTACTGGTGTGTTCAGGTTGGCAGTTTCGAGATGCTGCTGCTCCTTTCTTTGCAATCTCCTCTGCCTCTGACGGTCTTGGTTGCGGGTCAGAATACTCGTGGCAGTGATCCGTGGGCCTGGGAGGTGGAACTCATAGCCAAGCTTAAGTAGAGAGGTGTTATCCCTCAACAAGCCCACCATCTCCATCTCCACTTTCCCTCCACAGATGTGTCGCTGATTCTGGAAGCGGAGCTCCACCAACGTGTCGTTATGCTGAAGGGACGCCAGGAGAGCGAGTATGCCCTGTCCCGAGACGAAGTTAGACTCAATGTTCAGGTTGGTGATGGTGCGGTTCTCCTGGAGCATCTTGGAAATGGCCAAGGCCACTCGGTCGTCTGCGTGAGTGTTTGCCAGACTGAAGACCTGCACATGCGAGTTGGAGCTCAGGGCCGCCGCAAAGCAAAGCAAGCTCTCCTTGGAGATGTCCTCCACATTGTTGAGGTTGATCTCGAGCATGGCTGGGTCGTTGTCACGGACCTGCCTTAGTGCTTCATCAATCACTATTGGGTTACCACATGGCCTGTCGGGGGTGACATTAAGGATTTGCTCTGCCTTTCCTAACCTAGAGCCAATTTGGGGGGATTTTGTCTCAGGGTTTTTGGAGACGCCTTTCATAGCATTTTGCATGGGGCAGCTTGAGTTGAGGAAAGGCTCCTTTATAGATTCATCCTTTTTTTCTTTTCTATTGTCATTCTTACAGTCATCTTTAGCAGATCCACCCTTATCTTCAAGTATGCTCTCTCTGTGGCCGTACAGGCCAACGTGTTTCTCCTCATTGTTTGCTGAGCCAATTGCCTCCGTCTCTCTCCAACATTCCTCTTTCCTCTTATCACCCTTTGCCTCCACAATGGTGTCCTGTTTGCCATAAGGGTGGTAAAGTTAGGTCACGACCTAGCATTCTCGTACTGTCTAACTTGTTAAGAGGAATATCCTGTTAACCATGCACTTTCACAGATTTATTAAAGTTTATTTGGTTTAGGCATTGTATGTTTAGACATTTTTACATTGACAGATATAAATGAAACTAACTAATTGAATTGCTATTGTTACCGTTGTGTTGTAATTTGTTAATTATTAGCAAATATTGTTTTCTGAAATTATAACTTCATACATGCATGATGGTAAGTGTATGTTATACACAGCCAATGTACCTACCTGAATTTAGACATTCTCATATACCTTAAAGTATACAATGTATAATATTTGTCCAGAGCTGATTGTTAATCTTTTTTATTTGGCACCTGGGAGCACTAGCTTGCTGAAGTTTAGTGTTGTTGGGACTGTGCTTTTCTCATCTCAATAAAACAGGACACTCATTTAATTTGTCTTTTAATGACTGCGTGAGGATGTTATTTGTATTACTCCAATGGGTTACTTTGCCTTGACCCCCCTCTCTTTCTCACCTGAACAGGGATTGATTCAGAGTTGCTATCTTCCAACAGCTTCCTCGTTTCGTCCTCCCAGTATTTCAGCAGTGCCTCCCTACTGAAAGTGCCTGTCGGTGTCTTTGCCGTCTGGTCTTTCTGCCTCAGCCCAATGGGAATGTTGTCGTCGGGGTCGATATCTGCCAGTTCTCTCTCCAGCTCCTGCAGCTCTTCAGACGAAAGGGTCGCCAAGAGCTCGTCTTCGTTCAGTTCCTCATACTTGCCAAGCTCCTTTCGGTACCCAAAGGTACCCATGACTGGACTGCTTTCAGTCGCTAGAGTCTTTAGGTTGAGGCTCTCTCTTTAAATTCTATCCCTCTTCCTTATGCTCCTGATGTTAAGGTTCCAGACTTTAGGGGAGGGGTGGTGCTGTAGAGATACAGTTGGAATGGGAGCTCCCTCTTGCCAGCTGCCAGAGGCTCCTTGAGGTGAGCGGGTCACACAACAAAGTGACTGCCAAATGATTCCCATCTTTTTATAGGGTGGGGTCTCAACAAGAAGGGATTTAAACCCACTTGGCGGTTGTACTTGTTCTTTTCACCAGCTTGTGTCAAGCAAAAAAAAAAGCCCAAGTCCTTTGAGGCACTATCAAAGGCCAATCTTAACAGTGTTACATTACATTTTCAAACACACTGTACTTCTTCTTGACAGTGCTCAGTAAACACAAGTTTTCCTTGAGGAGGGATAAGAGTGCCACATACTTTGGAAGGGTACATGTGGATAGTACTGTAGTGGTTTAGAGATTCTGTTTTGTTTTTCCGGTTGCCAATGCAGAGGCAACTGTCGCCATAGGGTTCCATCAACAGGGAGCCACTCTCACCAGTGACGTGTCGGAAACATACACTGGGATTCCATACGATTGAACATTATGTTTTGAATTAATTTAACTTGTTAAGTCAGTTACAGAGCTGACCCATAGCATGGCTTAGTAGTGTTTATCCTGGTGCTATTGTCTTGTGTCTAGTCCCTATGACAATGGAAGTAATTAAAGGTTCAAAGCTTACAGATTTGGATGATTCACTTTATTTGTTTTTGCAAAGGAGCCTTATACATACTTTAGATGACAAGATTGTTGAAATTTTTTAATTCACAGCGCAGCCCAAATATTTAAATTTTATAAATTACCAGTCCGACAGAAAGTATAGTTTGTGAGAAAAGTGAACAGTTAAATATAAATTACTGTTTTGTTTAAAATCTCTACTGTGTTCACTTGTGTCATCATTTGTTTTAGCATGACGTTTTAGCCCCCCATACATGCAAACAGTCCAAACAATTATGGTTAATTAGGGCTATTAACTGAAAGCTTTTAATGAGGACAGTTGCAGTAACACCCAACTAACTTATCTCTTCTATAACCGTTCACTAATTTATTTCAAAAAAATACATATTTATAGAATCTACCTATTTCTGTTAATGTGTCTTTCTGTCTTTTGCTACCTAGATGGTAAAGCATACCATACCATAGCCAGGTTCAAATGTATATTTGATAGTGCCCCCTTCCTTAAGGTTATGTTAAACATGTCAATAGCTGCCCCTTTGAAGATTACAGGTCATGCCACAAGACAAGAGATCCTCTGATGTTTAATGGCAGTGCTCGCATTGACTCAGGTATAACTCACACTTTCCGTATGAATGATGTAATCATAATAATAATAATAAAAATTTGATTGCAATACTTAAATGTGCCTATAGAATTTTTAACGCATACATAATAGTTCCTTTCTTATCATGTTTCAAATTGTTATTATGAAACAGTAAATGAAGATGGCGCTGAATCTAACCATTACTTTTATGTAAAGCTCAAAATTCAGTCGCACACTTTTGAGTACCTGGAAAAAAATCTTAACTCAGTGTTAACTTTTTCATATTTCCTCCTTGCATATCATTTTGCCATACAAATCGTTCTCTTTGAATATTAAATAGTCTTTCAGTCTTGGTGGCAAGTTGATCAAGTTCAGTGTCTTGGGGTCTGCCAGTCTCATTGGAGTCAGCTGTGTCCTGATTGTCACTCTGCACAAGTGTGAGAGTGAGAGGGGGTTTTCTAGGAACGAGAATAGCATGGATCAATGACACCATTACAAAACAATCTAAAATTGTCAACAGCTTTTGTCCAAAGAGCATACCTAATATTTTGAAAATCTGGTGCCACTCTTTGTGATTCTGTAGGATTTGTTTCATCTTGCCACAGACATGAACGTAGCTGACATAGTCTAGAAGGATCCGGACCACCTTGCCTGCTAGGTGCACCAGCCAGGACACACTGATGAAATCACAAAACTGGATAATAGGGAGGAAAAGAGAGATCTGGCCACTGTAAGCTGTGTGGTAGCTCAGTAGTCATGTAAATTGGTGGTCAATTTAGAAGGAAACGTCTAGAGGGAGAATGATGAGCTTGAGTGCGAGTTGAGGTGAACTTGGTAGCAAAAAACTACACGACTACTAACTAATAAAAAAACAATGTAGTTCTATGCAGCAAAGCAGCATAGGCACATAACTTACTGGAACCTTTTCGTCTAGGTGATGTGTGTAGCCAGGATCCGTTAGATCATCCCAGTCACTTCCGTGGTCACAAGAGAAACACTTTTCTGCTTGGTAGCCATTGTTGAGCAACAGACGCATCATCATTTCATCTCTGAGACAGTACTGCAGGGCTGTGGGAAACACTGTGTCACTGACCACCGTGAAGTAGCAGTTGACATCCGCCTGTTTGGCCAGCAGCAGCTTCACAATGGCATACCTCCCGGCTCTCACGGCCACTAGGAGGCAGCGTAACGGATCCAGGTCTGGCTTGGCCCCAGCATTTAGAAGCATTTCAGTGCAGGTGACGTCTCCGCAAGACACGGCAAAATACAGCGGGCTTCTTCTCATGTCCCCATAGTTGTCCGAGATGTGGTGATCCAGTAGTGCGTTGACGTCAAAGCCCTTTTCCACCAGTAGCTCCAGGCAGTGTACATGACCTCCTCCTGCAGCTGAATGAACAGGGCTTTGACCTGACAGGCGGATAGCCCTTCTTGTGGTAATTGGAATCAATATTCTCAGAGCCCTGGTAAAGGATTTTTGAGATGTCAAATGGAAATGAATAATTAATTCATTGATATTGCAATCGAGCCGGCGGACTTACAGGTAATGACCCTCGTACGCTGCCCGGTGGATTGGCAGCTGACAGGAAAGGCTAGGGATGTTAGGATTAGCCCCGTGCTGTATAAGAATATCTATGCAGTCTGGATTCCCTGATCCCGCAGCGTCGTAGAGCACACTGTCCCCATTAGGTGCCTGAGCACTCACATCGGCACCTAGTTATACACATAACACATTCAAAAGTAAAACATTGATTCTTAACACAAAAACATGAACAGGACTTTATGATAAGTATTTATCAGGTTACTTTAAGCAAATTTTTATTTCCAACCTGTAAGTCATGTTATTACAGTGAAAACTATGAGGCAGAACGGACAGAAGCGTAGAACAGATAGATCACCATTCTGAATGAGAATCTCCAGAACCTCTGAGTGGTTGTACTCGGCAGCGATCGCTAACGGAGTCAGTCCGTGCTGGTCTGTGGCCTTGACCTGAGACGGTCCCCCGTGGTCCAGGAGCAGGGACATTATGTCCGTGCAGCCAACCGCGGCAGCCTCGTGTATGGCTGTCCACTGCTTCAGACAAACCTGCTCCACCCACGCTCCTCTGGTTATCAGAGCACACACCATCTCGTAGGATTCTGACCGAACAGCTGCCAGAGTAAAGAAGAGTGACTGTCGACAGAGTCACATCACATTGGGAGATGAATTCATTCAGCAGGGAACCTAAGCAGTTAATGCCAAATACCTTTTTAAAAGTGATTGTTCTCTCTGAGAGTTTACATTGTGTGAACTGTCACTTTTTGAATTGATTTTCTACTGTAGTAACAAAAAAGGTCACACAAACGTTTTCCATGCATTGGAATCACTTATACCCAGGAGCAGCGGTGATTCTTTTTTGCTGTTAGCGTTGTGTGGAGAAGCTCCGTGGTTGAGCAGTATCTTTACGTTATCCACAACACCGGCTTTGACTGCTAGGGTCAACAAAGTCTCTCCCTCTGCGGTCTTCTCTTCCAAAGTTAGCCTGCAAGATGCTTGAAAAGGCAACCCTATATCTTATGATCATTTAGAAACCCAGCATAGGAACAAATGACATATTGAATTATTAAATATTACGTTTTTGACAGGCTCAGTAAAACCCTGTGTTTAGATAATTATCAAATTAGAGGTAAGATAGAACAGACGAGCATGCCAAACGTGTGACTAAGAACAAGTTAATCATAATAGAAGTCTGAATTTGAACTTTTTGAAGTAATCACATACAGTGGTGTTGATCATAGACCAATAAACAAACAGTATTGCTGTTATCCAACATTGGCTTCCGGTCAGTCAGCACATTCCCTTCAAATTTCTTCTCCACACCAACAAAGCTTTGAGCTATTTGGCCCCTCCCTACATCACTGAGCTGCTCCAACCTTACCATCCTACTCAGACACAACGTACCTCTGCAGATAGGCAACTGGTAATCCAAAAAGCAAAACAAAAGCATTTTGGGGAGCGTGCATTTTCTAGGGCAGCACCTAAATGATCTAATTCTCTCCTAATTCTTAATTATTTGCTTTTAATATTTCAAGCCCACCTTAAAGCCTTTTTACTCTGGCCTACACTAGTTAATTGTGTTTAGAATACAGACGCTTTCTTTTACTGGTTCTATCCTTGCTTGCTTAGAGATAGACCTGTTGTTGCTGTCTCTCTGTTCACCCATGCTGTCTAATGATTTACTTTTGTTCTGTAATCTTTGATGATGCTGTGAATCGACTTAAGGTGTTATAAAAGCACTATACAGATAAAATGTATTATTCATATTATCCTTCATTGAAAAGGCCGATAAGCACTAAAAATGTTGAAATATTCAAGGCTTTCAGAAGGTTAACTAAGTGAGATGGATGAGGAGGATGTTGAACTTCTCTGTTGGATGGGGGTCAAAGTATCCTGATACACGTGTGGCGTGTCCTTTAGCATTCATTTCCAGTATGTCTGTCATGTCATAATGGTAATTATGGTTGCCTTACCAAACAAAACTATCTCCAAAACCTGCCCCACAGTTTGGACGGCTGCCCTGTGTAGCGGATACCATCCCCTGTCATCAGTCTCACTGAAGCCCTCTGCAAAACCAGACAGCTCCTGCAGCGACGCAATGTCACCTGGGGTAAAAGATGTTACAGAAACACGGGTGACATTTTACAGGGGCTAATTCATCTGACTCATTGGTCACTGTTTAAGAATTTTCATATGCATATGCTCACATTTGCATGTGTAGGGCACACCCATATGAGCTGTTGTAGGATATGAATTAATTCATGTTTTTTTATGTTGGGTAATGACACAACGATGGAAGGTTTTTATGCTGATTTGTTGAACATTTGAGAAACACTTTGCACTGTGTACCTTGTTTAATGGCTTCAACAATCTTTTGATTGGCTGTGCTGAAAAGTAGACAAAAAGGAGATGTTAATAATTAAAAAATAATAGAACAATTTAAGACATTAACGTTTCTCAAATGAGCTTACCTTTCTGGTGTCGAAGGACATTGTACTTGGCATGACTCTTGAATGCTCAATTGAATAGTATAATCAAGAAGTTCAACATCCTCCTCATCCATCTCACTTAGTTAATCTACAGTTTAAATGACCGATACAGTAACCAAAATGGTGAAGTGACCAGCTCATTTCAATGTTTTCAACTTTCAATTATTGCCATTGTATACACGCTACTGACCCTCTGTCGACATAACATGATTTAAATGCTTGCATTATCTTCATGCTCAGAAATGAGCCCAAAGTCAATTATGCACTTTAAAGTCTCACCTGTACAAAATGGCTCTTTTCAATTCACACGTCTTGCTTAAAGAGCCCATTGGGTGCATGCATTGGACTTGAACTGAATTCTGTCTCCAAGCAGCACGCGCAGACACGTTGAATACTAATTTTAGGTCACACCTGTTCTTGTTGAGGCTGTTTTTAGCATGTGAGTTAGACAGTACACAGCACACAGTCGAGTCTATGTGTGTATTCTGTAGCTTTTGAGTAAATCACTACAAAATGTGTGAATGGTCATTATGAAAAACAGAGTTGTTTTCCTAACTGATAACAAATATTTACTAGCAATAATCTACTGACCAGAAAAGGAAACTGACAATACTGTTTATAGAAAATCAGGAGTAAAACATCAAACTGAAAATTATCTCAGTTCCTTTTTTAATATTTTGCATACACAATGACAATTCATAGAGGTTCAAGCTATTTTATTAAAGCGTTCTTGAAAAAACATGGACAGATATAAAATCCCTAAGAATGTTTAAGGAAGACAGACTGATTCAGTATAAGGAAAGGCTGGTCAACACAGGAAGATGATCTGGTACATGAATTCTACAAACAAGCATACAGTACAAGGCCTAGCAAAATCATTCCTCTATTAAATAGATTCAGCGCCTTTATCATACAGATTGAGCTCTGTGTACAACAAATAATTTTTAAGTCTCGGTGGGAAAATGTTCATAATCTTTATATTGTTGAGTCTCTTCAGGGTTATCATCTGCCTGATCTTCATTCGGCAAAGATGAGCGAGTGGACGGGGACTCTCTGGATCAAAAGTTTTAAAAAACAAAACAAATTTAGAGCAGGCCTATTTGGTTGTGAACAAAACACATGTTAATATTATCTTTTCAGCATTTTCCTTTCAGTAACACTTACCACGCATTTTACATATGTCATCCCACTCACTCTGTTTCTCCAGAATAGCTTGAAA
The DNA here is from genome assembly GCA_036024795.1 of Galaxias rostratus. Lineage (NCBI taxonomy): Eukaryota > Metazoa > Chordata > Actinopteri > Galaxiiformes > Galaxiidae > Galaxias > Galaxias rostratus. The sequence goes on along the minus strand of JAVQJS010084640.1, from coordinate 3,973 downwards.
TTTTGAACAGATGTGTATTTGATTGACATAATCCAAAAGTATCCTCACAACAGCTCCAGCTAAATGCACAAGGCAGTTGAGGCTGATGAACTCACAAAACTGCGAAAAGAGGAGTCAACATTGCAATAATGAGTGCATAATGAACCTGTTCAAACAAAACAACTGCACTGTGCTCGGCTTCTTATGTCTGAGATTAGCAAGGTAAAGATTTAGATATTTATTGGACTTAAAACCATGGCCAAACTGTAGAAACAACAAATCATAACATCTCACTGGAATCTTTCCTTCAAGATCATGGCGGGTCAGGTTTGTACCGAAGGGTTTCTTGTGGTTGCACCAAAAACATTTCTCTACGTCGTAGCCATTGTTCAACAGCAGACGCATCATTGTCTCGTCCTTCAGGCAGTACTGCAGAGCAGTTGGAAACACTGTGTCGCTTACCACCGTGAAGTAGCAGTTGACATCTGCCTGCCGGGCTAAGAGCAGCTTTACTATGGCATAACTCCCTGCTCTGACCGCCACTAGGAGGCAGTGTAGTGGATCCAAGTCGGTTTTAGCCCCGGCATTCAGCAGGGCCTCAGTGCAAATCAAGTCCCTGTTGGAAACGGCAAAGTACAGCGCACTTTTTCTCATGTCTCTGTAGTTTTCAGAGTTACGTGTATTCAAAAGGTCGTTGACGTTGAAGCCATTCTTTATGAGCAGATCCAAACATCTGCTGTGGCTTCCGTCCACCGCTGAATGGATAGGGCTTTGGCCTGTCTGTTTGATAGTTTTTCTACTGGTAAGGGGTATTAACATCTTTAAAATACTGTGGACAAGAGAAGGAAGTTAATGCATCAGACAACAAACGGGTTTTGCATCTGTTCATTAGAATAGTTGTTGAATAAGCATAGAAAGCATGTGGTAAAGTGCCCATACTCATAGTGACCCGCATATGCAGCTTTGTTTATGGGTAGGTGTCCACTTGAACAGGCTAAATTTGGATTGGCTCCATGAAGCAGGAGCATCTCAACACACTCAGGGCTGCCCTGACCTGCTGATTCTGCAAGAACACTCTCCCCATTGAAGGCTTGATTATTTACCTTACTGCCTATGGGAAAAAAAACAAAGTGGAAGTGTTAAAAAATAACGAGAAAATGTTTCTATTCTCAGTGGTTCCCGTTAAGGTATGAAACGTCAGCCAATATAATAGGCTGGATTGAACCCCAGCCCTGCTGTTCCAATAACTACTGTTGAAAAGGCCAGTGTGAATTGGTTGTACTTTTAAGTTATCTTAACCCAAGTTCAAATCTATGTTAAATTATTGTTTGCTAGTTTATAATCGGTTTCAATATCTATTTAATGTAACCTGTAGTCATTTTTACTAAAGTGCAACTGATGACAACAAAGTCCTTGCCAACTCAACATTACCATTGTGAAGCAATATGTTGATGATGTCATGGTGGCCAAACTCGGCGGCAACGGCCAAGGGGCTAACACCAACATAGTCCGTTGCGTTGACCTGGCCTCCATGTCTCAGCAGCAGCATGAGGATTTTGGTGGAGCCCACCTTGGCGGCTTCATGCATGGCCGTCCATGCGTGCTGGCATGCTTGCTCCACCCAAGCCCCATTAGCGATCAATGTGTAGACCATCTCATAGGACCCAGACCTCACAGCTTCAATGAGAGGATAATACATTATCTTTATTTTTAATATTTTGACTCGATTCGATATTTTGACTCGATTTCAAATATCAAGGACATTAGGGCCCAATTGTGCTAGTGCACAAGGTTTTACCCAGCAGTAGAGGGGATTCGTTCTTGTGGTTGGTGTTGTGTGGAGAAGCCCCGTGCACTAATAGGCATTTCACATTCTCAACAAAGCCAGCTTTAGCTGCCAGAGTCAGTGGCGTTTCGCCCTCCATTGTTGTCCGCTCCTCCAAAGCCAGCCCATGTGAAGCCACTGAAAAACAGTCAGTAAAGGTCAGCATTGAAATACCTAGAGTTCATATCTGATAGATCACTAGTTATATTACCCTGAGTCTCGCCTTTGTCGGGAAGCCATTTTTAACTTTGGCTGACCTCTATGTTCTGGTTGTCATAGTGACAGAGTCAATAGGGGAGGTAAAGATGGGAGATCTTGCTCTATGGGTGGAGTCAACAAGGGCATTTTACAGCTTTGTTTCCATTCGTAGCGAAGCAAAAATTTGACTTCACATTGACATCCGTAAATGTGCCAAGGGGTTCGCCTCCCTCATCTAGGCAAAATTGTACCTGAATTATTTGTACAGGTCAGCTGTCTGGACACATCTCATAAAGCTGTAACACACCTTCAAAGCAATTTAGACATCAAGAGAAAAGGCTGTCTGGAATCTGTTAACCCACCACGTAGCACGGTCTCAAGGACCTCCAGAAGAGGTTGGGATGCCGCTCTATGGAGGGGGAGCCATCCCCTACCGTCCAGCTCTTTGAAGGCAAAGGAATGGCGCAACATCTCTTTGAGAACAGAAATCTCCCCTGCGAACAGAGGGAATCTGATTAGGAATCTCAGATAAAGCCTATAATAAAAGCAGTAGATAGGAAGCCCTCTCAATCTATTTAAAGGCTTGTAGATGTTTACAGTGGCTTAATCAGTCTCTTCTTGGCTGGTTTGTTTTGTGTTCTATATCTGTCTCTCGATCATGTTCACTTTCCCTCTCACACTCTCTCGCTCACTCATACTTTCCCTCTCACAAATAACCAGACAGGTCTAATGACTAGTCTTTCCTGCATACTTTTCTCCAGTCTAACAGGCAGGTCACTGTTGTTTGGCACCCCCAGTGCACAGCTGCTTTCCATGTGACAGTGATGGCATTAGTGCACTCCAGAGGGTGCACAGAAAATGATCGACCACATGGCCATAGTAAACGACTAGACAAAAAGGTTGAAGTAAGATGCTCGAGAAAGCCTGTTGGCTGAATTGTGCCACTAACACACAAAGTCATTAGTTTAATAGTAGGTCTAAACTCAAAGTTTAATATCAAAGTTGTATTTTAGCTAAACAGTAACATCGAAAATATCTTCATGTCATTGGCAATACATTTAAACATTTATATAAGAAGAAAACGTTTATGGTTTAATAACAAACAATGGCAAAGAGACTGAGTAATGTATAAGCTTACTGTATGTCTTCTCTCAATGATACTCAACAATTTAAAAAAAATCGGTGCAAATTATACCGTTTAGCAGTACAACATAAGACATTAAGTTTTGACTGAAAACTTGAGGAATATTAATTTAGTAGGTAAAGGAAAAACATGTTTAATAACATTCCCACACATACCTTGCTGTATAGCAGCCAACACTCTCAAGTTGTTATCTGTTGCAGTCTCTAAACTAAAAGAAGGGAGAATGTCCACAGAGGGACTGACAATGAAAGTAGTTTACTTCACCAGAAACAAGTTGTATTTTCTAAATGGTATAGAGCCTGGTTCTAAACATAGCATGAGGTTTAATACCTGGCATAACACGTCAGAAAGTCATCTTTATAGCCCTCCTGAACATACAGCTGCCTGATGTACATGCTAAGCTCATCATCATTAGAGCAGCCCTCAAAATAGTTCATCACTCTATGGATAAAAACAGAAAAATGAGTTGAATTACTGTGCACAAATGTTTTTCTTTTTCTGCCCTGCAAAAACATTTGGAGCTCTGAAGCTGTATACCTAATGATTAATTCGCATAAAATGTATTAAAAGCAAATGCTTACCTGTAAAGGTATTTGTCCAGTCACACTCAAGCCATACCCCAGCAAACTATCGAGAGGGTGTTTTTATATTTAGGACTGTCACACTTTCATCTGGGCCAAATCCTTTGGGTGCCAGTCATGCATACACAAATTGTAGAAGTCTTTTGTCATTGCATTGCTGCTACCAATAGAAAACAAAACACAAGGTTGTTTGCCAGGACCCTGGACAGGTGGTGATGAATTATAGAATAATACATTATTACGTGA
>JAVQJS010084617.1:0-17977 GCA_036024795.1 Galaxias rostratus | reverse complement strand
GGCAGGCAGGCAGGCAGGCAGGCAGGCAGGCAGGCAGGCAGGTAGGCAGGTAGGCAGGCAGGCAGGCAGGCAGGCAGGTTTTGTGACTAACCTCTTTGTTGCCCTGTTTTTTTTACACTATAGGTACCATGTACTGAAGCTGTTTTTTGTTGTTGTTTTTTTATTACTTAAGCCATCATACACTTGAGTGTTCTGACTACATAATGGCTACCTGTAAAGGCCAATGATTGGAAGAAAAAAATTGTGTTCAAAATATACAATTAACTGTATTTTAATATTTATTTCTATTGATAAGGATTGGTAAGAAACTAATGGACAATGAGTAATAATGATCTGTGTTTTCAGATTCAATGTTACATTCAGTGTGATGTTGTTATTTTTCCAGTAGAGGGCATCTTTTGTCAGCTTCTGGTTCGATATGCTATGTTTTTATGAAATGTAGGTGGGCTCCATAGATCACAACTAAGGTTGACATTAGAAAGATCCCTTGAAGCACTCAGTGAGAAGCAGTATCATTCAAAGGGTTTTACACCCTTTCCTATTCATTTGAATGAAAAGGTGTTTCCAAACCTTTGACTGGTACTGTCTGTATCACCATGTTTGTTGTTTTAGTGGTACAATACACCCTCTACTGGAGTAGGATTGGATGGAAGGAAATGGATTGGAAAACACTTTATTGATCCCATGGAAACTGTAGTGTAATTGTTTTGTCATCACTTGCCCAGTCATTGCCCATTTTAACTCTTTGAATTTAGCAATCAAATTGTGGTAGGTAGAAACAAGTCGCGGACGAGAAAAACTCTTTGGATTCACTAGAACTTCATGCAGGGGAGAAAGGTGATCTGATGGCTTTAACAGCTGTGAATCTGTCATGTAGAAACTGCACCCTGGAGTAAAATCTGGAATCCACCCATCTTTGATTTTTATATGGGGTCGTTTGTCGTTTGGCAGAAAATGAATATGAACCCAAGGATACGCTCAAGAGAGTGAAGTTGGCGGGAGCACCGGGTCATGTAGACTTTGGAACACGGGTGCATGCTCCGGTTGGTTCCCCCATGCTTTAGAGGCGCGGGGTCTGCGGAACGCGTTTTACAGGGGGAGATACATTCACAACTGACCACTGAGTGGAAGCCATGAAACAGCCGCCCCATCTGACCGTTTCCGGGTTGAGTATCCTGACTATAGAATGCTCATGAAAATGCAAAGACGCTATTGGTTGTCTACCATCCACTTGACGGATGCATCTTACCGAATCCGGATCCGCACCATAGCTATTTGAGGTTGAGCTTACGAGTTACTTCCCTTCAGGTAATCCCTAGCTTCTCACACATTCACCAAAGGCGTGAAAGCTGCAGTGGTGCGCCTCCTGTTGTTGATACTGGCTGCCTGCCAGAGTGAGACATCTCTTAAAGTGGTTGAACACCGTTTCAGTGACTCAGTGCTGTGTCTTAGCGCTAGCCCCATAGAATGACGCATCCCTAATCCCTCCCATGAAACGCGCCCTGAACAGGAAGTTGGCCATGACAGATGCTTCCCTGACAGGAGGAGGGGGTCATCCTGGAAGGGCAAACAGCAAATGGTGTAGGAGACAAGCCGTATAGCCCATATCAATTCCTTCAGCTGTTTCATTAAATCTGGTGTTCCTGCAGTTTGTTCTAAGGCTTAAGAACCAGTATCTCCCGGTGCGAACGGACAATAGTGTTTGGGAATTGACAGGGTGGAACATGCTCCAGGTGGTTGCACAATCAGGCGAAGCCGTGACAGTTTTGAAGCGTGAGGAAGCTGTTGTCGCTCCGGGCGACACACTCTCCGTGACGTCTCAACGTAGACGCAGACCTCGCCCCCAGGGACAAACCGTTTTCAGGAGAATGGATGCAGCATCCAGTGCTGGTAAACGGGACGCGCTGGCACTTCGGTACCTTTACCTGTACATGTATATATACCTTGGCTGTCTGAATATTCTACCCAAGGTATGGCCACTTTGTCGGCCCTCTTGCATTTGAAATTTGTTCAGTAGCTAACTGGACTAAACAGCACACTTTTATGGTGTGTTATCGCTTGGATGTGATAGTGCGCTCGCTTGCACGATTGTTTCTGATTGTGGACGAAGCTGAGTAGGAAAAGGATTGCAAGTGCTTCTTGGGGCTACACACTTTCTTGTCCATGGTGTACTGTTGGCAACGTCTCGCACAGGAAGGGGTTCATCGTCCATCCATCCATCCATTTGCAGTACCGCTTATCATATGCAGGGTTGCGGGGGGGGCGGGAGCCTATCCCTGCTGACTTTGGAGGAGAGGCAGGGTTCACCCTGGACAGATTGCCAGTTCATCCAGGGCTAGCACAAGGACATACAACATGTCTCTCTCTCTCTCTCTCTCTTTCACACACACACACACACGCACGTACGCACGCACGCGCACACACGCACGCTCACGGACAATTTAGAGTCACCAATGACCCTACATGTTTTTGGACTGTGGGAGGAAATCAGAGTACCCGGAGGAAACAATGCAACCATGCAACCATGCAAACTCCGCACAGAAAGGCCCTCAGGTGGGGATCGAACCCAGGACCTTCTTAATGTGAGGCAACAGTGCTAATCACTGCGCCACCGTGTTCACCGTGTTCAGGGTTCATTGTAGTGAATGAAAAAGAATGATAATACAATTCTTTGTGTGAAAGGACAGAGACACATTACAGCTCCTGCACCATATGCTGAAGAATAGGGAACTTTGTAAAGAGCATGCATGCTCGTTAAATGCCTTGATATAATAAAGGGGCTGAGGTATTGGGTTTCAGAAAGCTGGGCATCTTTTCCCTCAAAGAACCTGGTTATGTAAATAACCATGTTTTTTCATGTTGTGTGGTACAACACCCTCTAATGTGTTAATGGAGGTCATGAGGTCTGATGGCCTCAACAGCTGTAAATCTGCCATGTAGAAATTGCACCCTGCAGACAAATCCCGAATCCATCCATCTTTGCTATAATTTAGGGCAATTCGTCATTTGGCAGCATGTTTCAAATGTCAGCAGAGACTGACTGAGAATGTCAACCCCTCTAAAATTGAAGGTTTGCCCTTATTCAGGACGTGTATTCAAGCTGCACTTGAAACTATCTACTGATTGTCTGTGCACTAGTCAGTTGTATGTTTTACAGAGTGAGGAAGTAAAAATGACATTCTATATATTTCTTCCACCAGTGTAATAAGATGCTATGACTAAACCCTTATAGACCCAACACAGACGGGAGGAAAGTGTGCCAATTTTTTTAAGGCTGTTATTCTTGGCACATTGATATATGGCCTTACTTTCCTGGCATTCTTTTGTTGTGGAGTTGACCATGAAGCAGTCTGTCAGGGAGTACTGACCTTAGTTATGGATGGTGTCATGCCCATACATCCAGAGTGAAGACAATTGAATTAGCTGTAACTTCAGGAAAAATACCAGACCAATACATTCCAGATAGCAAGCATTTTCTAATAAATTACAAAATGTTATATGTGTCCTTCAGAGGCATTTGCAAGTGCATATAAGATAGTCAATCTAAGTATACTCACACAGTCATGCAATAAATCATACAGACAGTAGATGGCTCTACAAGCAAAGGATATTTTTTTACACAACAAGAAAAAAAAACATTTTGCTGTTAACCCCTGATTTGTCAACTATAGATCAGATGAAGTTGGCATTTGACAGATTGTGCTTGGAGAAAACAATTAACCTTTTTTAGACAGCGGTATCTACCCTATTACAGTGAAACGGCGTTAATTGTGTGTTTCTCACAAGTATTTATTTCACATGTGCGGTGATCACATTGCTTTTCTTTGTTTAGATGCATTGGAAATCAAGACCATTTGCCAATTCACAGCCTTTGTAAAGTGGCGTTTGCAGAGTCGAGAAATATTAATTGCATTTTCGAGCTATTTCCACACATTTTAGTTGTTTCTTATGTCGTTGGTTTCCTTGGTAAGATTTGTGTGTAGCCCTAATGTGTTGTTATTCAACCCATGCAGACAAGATGGGATGTGGAATGACTAAGCCAATGACAGCACATGTCCTCTTCCTTCCCCAAGCCACTCTGTCTCCTGGCAAAGGAGATGCAGCCTTGATCCCCAGCTATAGATCGTTGGCAGGAACTACCGGTTTGCCAATATTACAGGACGTCTAATCGATATGTGAGATAATCATAACTCTAAAACTTTCAGTCATATATTGCTCCAATGACTGCCCACTCTCATATTATTCATATCAGTCCTGGATATCAATACTATATGTTCTTTTAAACTTGTATGAAGTGTAATAATAGTGCATTTTCTTCTTTATATGGGGTGTGTGGGAGGATACCTATTTGCATATTGAAGATCTGAATCGTCTTGGTTTAATCGACTCTGGCTCAACCACCCCTTCAGTCTGTTAAAAGCCCACAACTCATTCTAAAACATTGAGACAAATGATGCTTGGCCACAAGGGTGATATTAAACATGAAGAAAGTACCTCCACAATTTGCCCCAAAAATAACATCAACACCTTGCCATCATACTATTGCAAATTACCTGCCTGCCTTTAAAATAAAAGAAGTCCCCCCACCCCCTACAAACACACCACTAGCTATGGCAATATATTTCCCCTGTCCACTAATCATTAGTACTGCTGTTTGAATGCTCATGTCATCAGGACAGGACAAGCAAGAGCATCCCAATCACCATTGTGTAGAATGGCTTTTATGTGCATATCACTTTTCAACCCCAAGATGCTTTACATGGTAAACAGCAAACATGTCAGCAGACTACAACGCACCCAACTGGCAAGAACAGAAAGAAAGCATAAACCAATACTCTGTAGGCTCAACTTTAACAGAGTGAACTGTGAATAAGCTTCGTGTGGAAGCTTCTTTTAAATGAATTGCCCGTAACCTTGCACTCATACAGTCTTTCATCACCAAGTACAAAAAAAAAATAAAAAAATTCTAATTGTATTAGGATTTGAGCGACTTAAGGATTAATTGTAGTTGAAATTGAGAGAAAGAAGATCTTACAAACATAAAAATTATATATGATTGAATTAGAATATTATATATATATATATATATTATTCTAATTCAACCGAAAATGTCCTAAAGATATCCTCCTATATTAAGGCAAATATACTATTCGAAGAGGAACGTTTTAAGGGTTGAGTATGAAGATCAGGGGAAATTAATTTGTTTATGGAATTTATTTATTTTTTGAGGTTGCACAAAAGCCAATAGACCAGTGTGTTGCTGTGATCAGACACCCCTCTCCGCCTTCTGCGCATGGTACGGTCCTTGTTCAAGAAGTGGTTTCAATTCACCCCGATAAAAGACTGATTTATTTCAAGAGAGAAAGTACAGAAAGCGGAAAGCATCCGACTGTTTGTGTGTGTCGAATTTTTCTAAAAGGGACGTCTAACGCGCAAAACTGGACCCATACAGGATGACAATGTATAAGGGGAAGCGTCGAAATCATCGATGTAAGTGGCACAGTGGGTATACCTTCAGAAACATACAGTTGTTTTGTATTTAGGGTTCTTTTTCCAAGTTCTCTGAACGTTTCACTGAACAACTAAAATAAACCTTTTGGTAGAATGGTTAACTTTTGTATATATATATTTTTTTGTTTAAACTGGTGCACTTATTAGCACATCCAGGCCTTCAATAAAGTACAGTCGACAGTGATGTTACATTTAAGTATTATTACGTTTGTGTATAAGATGGCACTATTTACTTCTCTGACGTGCTTTGCTATGGTTGCCTTGGTATATCTTGGTCATCGTACTCCAAAACAAAAAATTCGGACCACGGGACTTTTAAAATGTGTTATCAGATTTAGATTTCGCTGTTGAACAATGTAGATCGCCGTGTCTACTTAGACCTGTGCGAAAGATATTCAGCGCTGTCAAATATGTACCTACATAGCCTTTGGTTTATGATGGTATAAAACTCTTTGTTTCAGCATCCACCAGACACGTATGTAGGTAGAAGTCCGGGAATAGTTTTTCATTGTACGTGTGATATACATACATGTGGATTCAAGATCATTTTTATTTCGTTGCAGTCTGAATTTAGATTAGGTTAGACAAAGAGAAAACATGTTTTTGAATTTGGGGAAAAAACGTGATTCTATATATTTTGGTGATTTACTCTTCAACAAGTTTGACATTTTCACTGGACATGAATAACTATCTCTGTACATGCTGGATTAGTATAATTATTATTTAAAAAAATTTAAACAGAAATAAATTTAATCATTTAAAAGCTGCGAGATTTTTTCTTTAACCTTGCATGCTAGAGATTTACTGTATAGAGATATCGTAATTAACACATAACACCTGTCTTGTTTGATTGAATATGTAAATCCATTCTTTTTAAAAGGTTTTGCTGCTCAAGTCTTAACCTGTATCACCAGAACGTGGAGGAAACACTGCAAATGTTCTTTGCCCTGGCTGTAATTTAATCAGAAAAGAGTAAAATCTTGTGAGTCTTTCATGTGTTTGTCTTTCATCACTTCCAGCAGGGATTTTGAGACTTATTTGAGCATGCATATTTAATAAGTTGGAGTTCAGGAAAAATTTTAGATCAAGACTTGTCCCAGTCCTTTGCACTACTGGGATTACACAGTGTGTGTGTAAGGGGTTGTGTATGCTGTGTATCGAGTATATGCTTCTGTGACAGTATCTCGGAATGTGCTCATTTCCTGCTCTTGCTTCCAGACACCGTTCAAATTCAATGCCTCTTAGAGATTCCGTGCATGTCCCAAACACCCAGATGACGGTTGCTTCCATTGTTTTGTGGCCAATCGGTGCCATGTTTAGAGGTCTGGGGGAGCGCAAAGGGTGTGGCAAGCTCCTGTCTCCTGCTGAGGTACTGCAGATGTTATCTCTGGTCAGTCTGTCTTTCACTGACAGCAGGGTGGGCAAAAGACAGGCACTAGGCTACGAGGAGTAACAGTTGATGGAGTGGCAATCCAGGTAACTAGAGGAACTTCTGGTTGGCTGCCACGTCCTGTAAAAGGGGTCCATGGTTGATAGCCTAAGATTGAGGGTTGTGTTTTTTAACTTTCAGTATTGTAGGCTTCATAGAACGTATTGTATTACGACATAATTCGACAAGCTTCCTTTCTAATAGGTGCCTGGAGCCTGGCTGGACTGAGTGACTTGATACTGATTTTCTGAATTTGACTTCTCATGTGCAACCAGTGCTATAGAAACGGCCTGGTAACCACAAGCAACCCCATGGAGCCATGCCAACTGGCTGTGCAACGAAGCTTTGCAATGGATTCATTGATTGACTGTGGTAATTGGAGACAATCCTGCCTATTTTGCTGTTCTCTATATCCAAGTTGTAGAACTTCAGCCCACTCTTATTCAGAGAGAGAGAGAGAGAGAAAGAGAAAGGGGGAGAAAGAGCTAGATGGAGCTAGTGAGAGTGTGTCCTCCATCCCCTGGAGACGGCAGACCTTCAGTGCAGCCACACCACCGGTCGGCTCCCATTCTCCAGCCCTCTTCTCCGTGAAATGGAATGTGTCCGTCAGACGGGCCCTAATGAGTTCCTCCGTCTATCTGATGAAACGAGGTGACAGGAAGAGGGAATGTGCGTGGTCTCTGCCTCCTCACCCCGAGTGTGACCCTCGACTGACGCCGTCTTCGCTGTCTGTTGTGTCAAGATACAGAGTGTGGGTGGACTAGGGGTGGCGGACTGTCACGAGTGTGAGTGAAAGGCAACACACACACACACACAAACCCACAATATAGATCTAACAGTGACTAGCACATTATAGTTGACAGTTCTCAGCCAGTATAATGAGCTCTGGAAACTCTCAAATGCCAAAGTTTTAGTCCCAATGGAAATCAATGGAGTAATAAAGCTACAGGAATATGTGTCTGAACGGTGTTTTGCTTTGGTCCAAATGCTACTGGCAAACAGCAGTTAATTTAATGTGTGGCAAAAAATGCACCACATACGGCACTGTGAAATAATGAGACTCTCGTACACATGGACACTGTGACAACCACAATATTAGCCTTCTTATAGGATCTGGACCAAAACATGTGTTTAGTCATTCTTTTTTATTTCCTTGTGGAGATTAAATATAGATGCTGAATGGAGAATTCTAAAACAGGGATGGCAACAGATATGGGAGGCTGCTGTGATACTGTAGGCTCCACAACAATGAATTGATGGAGAACTAATTTTGGAGCTGTGTTAAGAGATAAACACACCACATAACCTGATTAACATCGGCTCTCACCAATTTTGCATGCCACGGAATATCAAAGGGATTGCTTGTTCAAAACGTTTGTTTGTTTTCCTCGGCACGCTTCACCACACCCCAATCAAATTATCGCACGCTTTTAGGCTAATTGGCTCAGGATCCCTCCGGTGCTTTCTACACTCACAATGCTCATCTGTCCAAAAGGTTGGTCCGATGTTTTTTTTATTTGCAAAAAAAATTCCTATTTTTTTCCCCCAGTTGTTACTTATTTCCTTTTTTTTTGCTCTTCCAAATGCATCATTGTTTACAGAAGGAAAGTGGCTCGGTTTCACAGATCGTGCGGAGATGCTATTTCACCGCCCGGGCGCCTGCTCCCCTTATCGCTGTGCTCAGATGCCTCAGGGGCTGGAGATTGTGGCACTTATTCCTTCGGACTCGGGAGACCATTTTGGTGCCTTAGGGAGAGACTGGGGAGGAGACGTTCGTCCCCCTGTGTTTGCTGAGCCCTTGTTCTGGTCTAATAGAATGAATGCTGTGTGGAAAATGGACCCATAATTGTATTTTAGACATTGGCAGAAAATAGTTTATGGTGGGGGGCAGGTCTATGACAACTAAGATCCATGTTATTTTAATATAGCCACAGTCATAACTGTGAATAGTTCAAGCCAGCAGACGTCTTCATAGTAGTGAAAGGGGTTGTGAGATAAGGTCCATGACTTGAAGGCAGTAAGATTATGAATGGTCTTGGCTTGTTGTGTTAATAATAGGATAACCTTGTGAGATATAGGTGGAGGTGCTAGCAACCTACATAAAGAAACTGTATTTTAACGTAACTTAGATAAATTAAGTTTAGCCCACTCAATTCCAGCACGGCCATAGATAGTAGTGGGGCCGACACTGGCACCAGCTCCAGAATCAATAGTCAAAAGCCTAGCTCACCTCAGACATCCTTTTATTAATCATTATGTAATAAATAGGCTACGTATTATATTAAAGTATTATAATTATTATACTATAGAATAGATGGTACCTGTAAGCCTACTAGCCACACATTTTAAGCATGAACAAATTAAACAAAGGTTTCCTGTTGTTTGTTGTCCTATGGTGATGTCTGATCTATCGGGCCAAACAGCTTAATTTCTTGCCCATCTTGTAATTTCAATTGTTTTCAAGATATATTTCTTTAAATATTCAAAACTGTTTCAGAAGCATCATAAGGCAGTGTCTGCAGTATTCTACATGTGGGAATAATTCAGTAAAAGGATTGACGACTCCATAGTAGAGTGAGGCAGACCCATTCCTGCCCCAGTAAGCCTCGGTGCTTATGGCAATTCAATTTTTGACCACAAAAAATTATAAATTTGCCAGAGGAAGTGCCAATGCACAACCCACTAAATCGAGATTGAATAACCAAAATGACAATTTTAACTTCTCAAAGATAGCAAAATGTTGAGTTTGTTCAATCGATTGCACATAAACTAGCTAATATTGGTTAAATCCAAATTATATTGTATTGGCTTGTTTAGAAATATGGTTTGAGGGAGAACGTGTTATTGAGTGGAAGGTTTTTTAAGTGGGGCTTTGGCCCGTGTGACCATGAGAACGGCTGCAGATACTCAATTCTCCAATGTGAATGGGCATTTATTAATTAAAGCAGACAGATGTAGACATGTGACAAATGTTCTTGGCAGGCTACAGAATCACTTTGAACGTTTTATATGGTTTGAGGAGAAAACGCCTTGCTCGGTTTGCTGTTCAGAAATCTGGGAAAGGGCTTTGATATGCAGATTGACAAGATTTTTGTTTTGCTGGATTATGACACAGTGCAACCCAAGGTATTATTGTGACTGTAGTGTCCAATTTGTTCCATGCCGTAGAATTCGTAGTAGCCTGGCTGGATTATTAGAACGCACACTCTTCCTCCACTCGTAGTTGTAATAAAAATAAAAAGTTTATTGAATATTCCAAAGTTTCCAGAACAAAAATGTGAATGCAAAGTGGTTGTAAATTTGTCACTATAACCAAGGTTAACTAAATATTGTTTAAACAGTGAATATGTGAGAATGAGCGTGAGAAGAAGCGTGGTCAAAATAGTGTTTTGCACCAAACTACCCGTTTTCTCTCGGCTCTGCCGCCATTAACCATTGACGTCATATTTATCCTTTCAACCCCCAACGTCACCTCAAAATGAGGCACGAAAATACAAATGTTGCTACATTAACTAAATATAATTCAAAATTATAATCATCATAATGGAAAGTTCATACCAAACAAAATATTAGTTGCAATAGAAATGGCTGTAACACCCGTTGACCGTTTTCGACCTCTGACCCCGTTCCTTAACCCCGTCGACTGTATTCGACCTCTGCCCCGTCCCTTAACCATGTTGACCGTTTTCGACCCCGCCCCGTTTCTGAACCAAATTTCTGTCCGATCGAAGAAAATCACAGTAGCAATCAGGAGCAGATCATGTGGTTTATTAGAACATCAGAGAGCATTGGCTGGACAGACAGTAAAAGGATTGAAAGGACTTGTTTTAAATCAAACCAATTACCCAGCAGCATAATGCAAGGTCTGCATGTAGATCTCGCTGTGCAGTGAATCATATCCAATGTACCCCCCCCCCCACCCCCGGCCATAAAACACATTACTCTCCCGGCCATTTCTACGAATAGTCTAAAATACAAGTCTCTCTTCTTGCTTATTCATTGAATCTGTTTAATTAATGCATTTTCTCCCTCTTATCATTTTTTACGGTCTTATTAAAACTTTAACTCTCTACAAAAAATGGCTTCTATAAGTGAATCTGAGAGAAAAGCAGCTAATGTAGCAGATAAGTTAATATTTATTGCGAATAAAACACACCCCCCCCCCCACATCAACTGTGTGTGTGTGTGTGTGTGTGTATGTGTGTGCGCGTGCACGTGTGTGTGTGTGTGTGTGTGTGTGTGTGTGTGCATGTGCGTGCGTGTGTGTGTGTGTGTGCGCGTGTGTGTGTGAGTCATCAGAGGGGTGTCCTTCCTCGCGGCGACTTCCAGAATGCAGCGCTTCCCCTCCTGCAAGCAAAGACACCCTCATCATCCTCCTCCTCCTCCTCCTCCTCCTCCTCCTCCTCACCCGGGGTCATCTCCCCCTCACGTTAGCCCCGTACCTGGTGGAGGCGGGAGGCAAGGCGATGATGCGAGGGCGTGCGGTGAGGACCAGCTCTCCCAGGAAGGCCTCCACCATCAGGTTCTGGAGGGTGTTCACCAGAACCTCCTCCGTCAGGTCACACAGCTCTGGGGACCTGGACGCACACGCACACACACACACACACACACACACACACACACAGACAGACACACACACACACACACACACACACACACACACACACACACACACACACACCCTTACATTACCACGGTCATGGACACAAACGCACCAACCCTTTTGGGCCCATTCACAGACTCTGTATCCATCCACTTCTAGGCTCCTGAGCAACGGCGACAATACTGCTACGCTGTGTGGCCTCCTTACATAAGACATGACACATTGTTGCCCACAAGTTGGAGCAAACGGTAGGCTAGTCAGCCTGCGTTGATGTGCCTTGGACGTTAGTTTGGGGAGAGGACTTCAACACAGCCAGTAACAAATGTATCATGGTCAGCCTGTGTTTATATGGTCTGATAGTCTGGGGAGAGGACTTCAAATCAGCCTGTAACACAAACGTAGGATTGTCAGTCTGCGTTTATATGGTCTGGTAGTTAGTTTGGGGAGAAGACCTTAACACAGCTTGTAACACAGATGCTACAAGATTGGCTGGCTCTCTAATATAGAAAGAGACTTGCATAGTTACTAAAGCATGACATCTTTGTGGCTCATTTAACAGCGTAATTGTTGAACAATCTTAAGTACCTCATTGTTAGTGAGGAAGAATGCACATATCTGATGTTGAAATACTGCTCAGTAAGCCATGAACTGTGTGTGTGCGTGTTTGTCTGTGTGTTTGTGTTTGTGTGTGTGTGTGTGTGTGTGTGCGTGTGGTTGTGCACACGCGTATGCCTGTGTGGGTGACAAAGCCGAACCTGTTTGTTTTTCTGTGAACAGCCCAAGTGTATTTACTTGACCTCCATGTGTGCGACCTAATATTTGGGTATGCAAATGCATATTTGCCTGTGCATATATCTCTGTATGTGTTTGTGCTGGTGCAGCGAGGACTGTCTGTGCGTGTGCGTGTGCGTGTGTGCGTGTGCGTGTGTGTGTGGTCTAAACACTGCTAAGTGTTTGCATGCGTGTGCCTTCCGCAGTCTGTCTTGCCAAGCACTTTTTTCTCTCTCTCTCTCTCTCTCTCTCTCTCTCTCTCTCTCTCTCTCAATGTGAGTAGGGACCATCTGTGGCCTGGTAATTGAGGACGTGGGGTGAGGAACGGTCCCCGCTTGGGAGTCCCCGACAGAGTGGCCATTATTCCAAGCAGCCGGGAACAGCAAACAGCTCTGACGACCACCTCGCCGTATATTACTGTCACTTTCCTCATCCCCAGAGAGAGTGTTGTTGTATGTTGGAGGGGGAGAGAGAGAGAGAGAGAGAGAGAGAGAGAGAGAGAGAGAGAGAGAGAGAGAGAGAGAGAGAGAGAGAGAGAGAGAGAGAGAGTCGTGGTCGCTAGGCTACAGCAGTAAATACACACAGGGTGAGAGAGAGGGAGGCTTGAATGCTTCAACGGACTGGAGCGCAGCTGTAATTAGCTGCTGTCGTCGATAGCGTTTGTTGACGTGAGTGCCATTCCGTGGAGGGAAAAGCACAGGGAAGAAATTTAGCTAATAACAACCACTAACGTTAGCGAATAACTGTTCTGACAGTCTGGAGCAACTTTCTGGCAGTTTGTGTTGCGTTGGAACTTTGTCACTGGAAGTCAAGACAGAAAGCCAGTCAGAGCCGTTGGCGACGGCATGTTGTAGGTAGAGATAATGGTTGTGGAAAGGACATATGTGAACCCTCCATTCAAATAAATGTAAAAAATTCGAGCATAATAGAGAGTGAGGGCCATAGCGTGCAGAATTTTATCTCAATGAATTATCTCAAAAGACATAATTGCCGTCGACTAAAAGCTTCATCTGGTTCGATTTTGACGCAGCACTTCTGTTGCGAGAAGGTCATTGACAGATCATCTCCATGAAGTAAAACTGTCCAACACAACCGCCACTATTAAAAATGCATCATTTCCAGTTCACTCGTCAATGAATCATTCCGCGGCTCTGATTCGGCATGCCCCCGCCAAGCGAACATTTTCGAACGGCCGAGTCTCATTCAGGCTTTTTGAGTTATGACACGGGTACAATTGAGCGCCGCATACATCACAACTAAGACTCCGTTTCTCGTATTTTTTTTTTTTTCGTGCCAAACAGTGGGCCTACTACATTACGGAGCTCATGGGCTACTCCATAAATAAGTATTCAATTATGCATTGTATGGCGCTCCGCATTTCTAAATTACACCCATTTACATTTTGATTGCCTTTTGAATGCAACAACATACTGATGTACCCGCGGTTTCTGTGACCGTCCCTGCGAACGCCGCTGATGTAGCGGGCGATTTGGTCCCTCATCGCTCATTCGAGGGGTCTAGACGAGCGCATTTACAATGCGGGCAGATGGCGAGGCGTTGGCGCTGTGATCGTACGCTGCCTACCAGCCAGCCTCGCCGGGGTCTTTCTTCCCCTGCCACGCTTGACATTTGCACAAAGCGCTCCGACTGTGTCTGACGGCTGAACGATCTCACTCGCGGTGCTTAAAACCCATTCAGGCAAACAAGGAGCGATAGCTTTCTAATTAGCCCCTCCGTCTCCTTGACAAGTCGAAAACAAACAAAAGCAAAAAAAAAACGACAAAAAAAAGGGGGAGTGCAGGAAGAAGACGAGAGGCATTGTGGGGAGGAGGAAGAGGAGGTGGAGGTATTTCGGTCGGTGGTTCCGCGTGCTTTAAAAGGGGAACACTTGGACTGCTGCCCTCCAGATGAAGCACGTATTAAGCATTGAGGGACACGCGGCCACTCCCCTTTTAAATGAATCCCCCGAAGACGGAAGAGAGAAAGGAAAGACATTTTAATTTGTGCTACCCAGTCCATTCAGAGACTCCGTCCAGCCGTCCTCCCATTGTTCATCCTCACCCTCACCTCAACCGACCGCCCCTGTCCCTGGTGAAGAAATAACATCCCTGGCAAAACGGGCAATTTATACGTGCCAGACGGCGGGTCTGCGCGGAGCGAGAGCTGGAGGATCCGGCCACTTGTCGGGGTGTGAATCCCAGGCGGAGGGGGGTCCAACCGGGCCGCGGGAGGTTGTTCCTCTGTCTGAAAGCCAGGTGATAACTCACACTGGAGGAGGAGCGCGCTAGGTTCTCAAAGCCTGGATGTTCCTTTATGTTGCTGTGGAATAATAAAGGGGAGTCGTTGCTCTATTTCAGGTGAGCACCAGGAGTGAGTGGGCTAAGAGAACAATGCGCCCCCCCCCCTACATCCCGCCCCCCTCCCCCCGACACACTCCCCCCCCAAGGCCAAACATACCACATTCTCCTGCTCTTACCTGGAGCCACTCAACTACCCCCGGTCCTCGTTTAATTTCACTCCCACTGTGACACGAGAAGGGCAAACAACTCTTTGCCCCCAGGCTTACTGCAGCAAGTAAATATACTGTCTTATAAATATCCTCTTGCTCGCAACAATATGCTGTGTTCAGCAAAAACCGGTATCCACATTGTTTCCAAACCAACCGAAGAGGAGTAGCCAGACAGGTTTTGGTTTGGCGTACAGCTTAGTGGTTGGGTTCAACCTCTCGCCGTTCACAGGGCACACACACACACACACACACACACACACACGGAAGCTAACTAGCACTCCGATCTGATGCCGCGTGACCCTGGCACGAAGCAGTGGCACTGTGCGGGTCTGCCCCGCGTTATCAGTCGACCAAGAGAAGTCAATGACGCTGAGGGAAGAAGCGGCCTCGTCCGCACGCATTGCACTCTGTGCCGCCTCCATTCATTCTTATTCATATTCATTCCCTGTGTGTGCTTAGACTATTAGGGCCACTTCCTGGCATCTAATGTGACCTTGGATGATGATATGGTAGATTAATTCAAAAT
Source organism: Galaxias rostratus (assembly GCA_036024795.1). NCBI lineage: Eukaryota > Metazoa > Chordata > Actinopteri > Galaxiiformes > Galaxiidae > Galaxias > Galaxias rostratus. The sequence continues at coordinate 2,628 of JAVQJS010084617.1, read as the reverse complement.
TGAAATGGAAAAAAAAATGGCAATATAAGCCTCCCCATACATGTGTTGCATATTACCAGGGATAATGTGTACTTGTCATGCTGAGTGTGTCGTCTTGTGTGCCTATATATCTAACGTGTGTGCGGGTGTGGTCGTGCATGTATGCCGTCACCCCCCTCGTAAATTGTCTCCACTACAGGCTATTTGACACTATGGCTGTAGATTGGCTTGCTGCCCCATCCCTCCCTGGGGGTTGTGTAGATGAGGCCGGAGTGCCAGCTGCTACTTGATTGACCAGCCGACCACAGGGAATCGCCCACAGACATGGCCAACGAAACTACCAGACGAGCCAAAAAAGCATTCGAAACTCCTCTAAAAGTTTTCAAAAGAGCTCAAAGCCCCCCCCCCCCCCCCCCCGACAACAACGGGACTTTAGCTTTTGATTTGGAGCGGGGCTGCGCGCTTTGTGATCTCAGCCCAAGCGAGGCTGCGAACGTGTGATAGAAAGTGCTAGGTGATACGCACTTGCCAAATTACCTGTCTGCTTACACGGAGATGAGACATGAGACATCAATGCTCCCTTTTATTCGCGTATGTTTCATACCGGGTGCATAATGCATCAGAGCGCATGCATAATTTAAAAGAACAAGTGGAGGGGTTCCTGTTTGGTGTTATGCCAGTGCTTCGCCGCTCCTCCACCTTATGGGCCCATTCTTCTTTGCTGAAAACAAAAACAACAACCTCCATCTTGTGGCAGACAGATGGTGGACATGGTGATAAAAAAAATTGGATGGAGTGGAGGTTGCCATAGAAACCAGGACGAGCCACTTCCTGGTTCCCCTCCGGAGTATGAGTTTGTGTGACTTTGTGGGCTAACAAAGCAACACTTATTTTGAAGGCAACCGTTGAATTCTATTTGACTTGTTTAAAATGTTGAAAGCGAAAAACATTTTTTGTCTGAAAAAGTTTGAAAACGAGTTTTGGATTGAATCATGCACAGCACTAGGTGTGGAACTAAAGATTGCATTTAAGAAATATTCAACATACTTTTTTACTTAAATAATGAACAAGCTAAAGAGAGGCCCAGGTTTAGAAAGAAGATGAAAGAAAAAAAAACATCACAACAAAAACGTTTTCTCTCTTTGTCTTAATAGCCTCCTCCACTGATAAATCCTTTTCCCTGCGGGCCAGACATCTCACAGACATCCAGTCTCCTTAAAATGAAAGGATCAGTGTGCAATGACAAGAGCCACAACCGGAGTCCAGTGTGTTTTAGAACAGTAAAGCCCCTCCATTAGTTCATAGGGCTGATCCCTCAAACTCGGGATGCAGTCTCTCAACTAGGCCCAGGAAATTGATTCCTGCTGGAGCAGAGCCTCGAAGGCTGAATTCGTGCTGAAAGATGGATGGGAAATTTGATTGGTGAGTTGGACATCCCACAACAGCGCCTGTTACATTACCCAGAAAAGACAATGAGAGCAGCCACGTTAGTTGGTAATACTGTTACTTATTTGTGTACCAGTTATCAGTCTGCCGTCAAGGAAATTAAGATTGGGAATTCATTGTTGATGCTTTTTGCTCGCTCCCACAGTTTCCGCTCTGGCTCCAGTTCCCTTTAAAGCTGCTGCAGGTGGATTCTTATAGGAGGTGGTTTTGGCGACCCCTAGTGTTTGCTGGGTGTAATTAACTGTGTTTTGATTGGATCAACGACTATCCTCCGGTATTTAAATCTGTTTATGATTTGGTAACACATTGCCAGTGTCGCTTGAGAGCGCTGAGAGAGTCTGAACGCTTTGTCACAGTATATTAGATATCACGCCTGGTGGCAGACAATTAAATATGTTACAAACAGAGACTTCAAGAGGACTGATCTGAACTGCAATTCTTTTATTGTTCTCCCATAGGCATTACAATGTGTTATCAGAAGACATATTGATACTCCGTTCGCACCCCTGAAAAGTTGCCTACTGTGGTTTTAAGTGCAGTAGAACAAAAGAAGAGGGTCCACAAAAAAAGTAGGTTCTGTTGCTAGGAAACTACAGCCCAACTAATCTAACATGGCAGTGTTTAACCGTTGACTGTGTGCAGAGAAAGGGTTGATGCTCAAAGTGGAGTTTTTAATTGGATTACTTGAGATTAGGGTAAATGAGAGTTCTTGCTGTTGTTAGATGATACAGGCCTGTCTCGTGTTGAATTCAAATTAACATTATAGCGGTTATGAATTCTCACGTGCGGTGCAGCACACTTTTGTTGAACTTGCAAAACAATTTCCTAATATACAGCTCATCTGGAATTCATGACAAATTTGCATTGTTAAACAAAAGGAAGCGAGACGTTCTTTTTTTTGTTGAAAAGGTCACTTCTTGGGCGGCGCAGTGGCACAGTGGTTGGCACTGTTGCCTCACAGTAAGAAGGTCCTGGGTTCGATCCCCAGCCGAGGGGTTTTCTGTGTGGAGTTTGCATGTTCTCTCCGTGTTAGTGTGGGTGTGACGCTCAAGCACAATCACGCACCAGACTGAAGGGGGCCTGATTAGTTAATGTTTGTCACCTGTGGGTAGTTGGGTTGATTGGTTGATTGTTCACAGGGTTGTGTATATATACTGCACTATGGTGGATGGGTCTTTGTGCGGTCATTGTTATGTGTTCACT
>JAVQJS010084598.1:0-12038 GCA_036024795.1 Galaxias rostratus | reverse complement strand
TATGTTTTTATGTTATCTTTATCTTCTATCATGTATCTGTTCAGTAAATTACACATTTATTAGTTTAGGCCATGAGTGCACTTGTGGGTTGCAAAGGCTAGTCTCTTTGGACCAAGTGTTTCAAGGCAAGCCTGTTAGCAATAAAGCTGGACGTTGGCGCAATTACAAGGTTGTTAGAGATTTCTTGAATAACGAGCTTGAGGCTCGCCACAATATGTTGCACTGCACACGCACACTCAACACAAACACCTGAAACCAAGAGTTGAGCAAATGAACAGGACAGGATGAAAAAGGTGTCCAGCGATATGATAAAAACATCAGGTCTACATGTAAAATCTATTCAAATTAGTTAAAATTCTACTTCAACAATGGTATACGTTTATTCATATTACTTTAGACTCCTGGAAAGAAAACCTGGGACATTTCGAGTTCATCTGTCGATTTATTGCTAAAACATCCAGTGTTGTCATCTCCTGAAACCAAAAATGCCCCCAGAAAACAAAGGCGTCTGGTCACCCTTTCGGACTTGTTTGGACCTCACCTTGCTGATGTTCTGTGGAGACCACCATCACACAGGGGGGTGGGGGGGTCAGAGGCTGGGAGCCTAAGGAGGGACCCTGGCAGCCTGTCATTACCCAGAGCCGAGGAATGATAATGTCTCAGTGGGAAAGAGGAACGCCACTCTCCCTTCAAGTCTGCGCTCTACCTGGGGTCAAAGGGGAGGGGTCACCTAGGCCAGGGGTCAACAGCGGGAGGACATTGTCCACGCTTACAGACCATATTTTTTAAAAAACATGCAAACATTTATGGAACACCCTTATAGTAAGAAAACAATTTAATTAAAAACAATGATAAACACAGGATGAAAAACTGTAGAATAAGTTTAGGGGAGGCGTCTCCTTAAGGTTTGGGGATGGGGGGTTGTGCAGATTGATTCAGCATCCGCAGACTGAAGGTATAAGCGGACACAAAACAACTGATAACATCTAAAACAACTGATAACATCTGATACCATCGGACTAGTGGTCCACTCTTGTCTTGGTTTTCAAAAATGTAATGATTCTATCTATCTTCTTCAGCCTTCAGGCGACACGATACTGATCAGGTCTGATCTGGTTCAGATTCGACTCTGTCACAGAGAGCCTTTCTGGTTAGTTATTTTTATAATACAAGATGTATTTTGGATTGTATCTGAGCCCATCGGTGGCTTGCAGAATCACAAATACGGTACGATAAGGTATGCAGGAAAACCGCACAGGCAGCGATTTACGTCCCCAGCCCAAGCTGATGCTGCTGTCAGTCAAGGTAATAATCAACTTCCCAAGTTCACAGCCGCTCCCTCTCAGGACGTCCAGGCTTCAATCAGGTCCTCTGGAACACCTGTATGGAGACATCAGGTGGTGCGCGGCCAGGTAAGACAACGGCTGGTGTCAGGGTAGCCTGAGAAACACACCGCACCCACACATACACTCTCAAACGTGAGAAAACACCAGCGCGAGAAGTAAACATAAATTATAGGGTTATTACATACATGCACACACACACAAACACAATGATCCATACACACATCCCAAACACATAAGAAGTTGAAGAAGTGTTGTACGTGGGAGAAACACAAAACATTTCAAAAGTGACACAGAACAATTCTATTTAACCAAATTAGGCAAATAGCACCTATCCATTACAAAAAACAGGCATAATCCCGTTGATTACAGCTAAATCAAAGAATAGATTATTCCCAGACAAGCATTTCTCCCTGTGGTTTTCCCTCCGCACATACACTTGTTCAGCACCAGAGGGTGCACTGGAGCGACAGGCAGAGTCCCTCTCTCCCCAGAGTTGACAGCCTATTTGAGACAGTGTGGCAGCAGTTAGGGCGCCTCCAGAGGAAAGGTTACCCCACACAGACACAGCTTCTTCCTCCAGAGCAGCAGCTATTTAACGTCTTGGTTAAATTAAGGTAAACTACTACAACTACTTATAATTATTATCTCCACAGGCTGAGAGCTCACATATACACTTCACACCCACTCCACACAGATGCAGTATGTGACCATGGACACCTAACCTACAGTATGTAACCACGGACACCTTATCTACAGTATGTAACCATGGACACCATATCTACAGTGTGTCACCATGGACAGCTCGCCTACAGTATGCAATCATGGACACCACTTCTACAGTATGTAACCATGGACACCACATCTATGGTATGTAACCACAGACACCCTCACCTACAGTTTGTAACCATGGACACCACATCTATGGTACGTTACCATGGACACCTCACCTACAGTATGTACCCACAGTATGGATTGGTTTCGTCCCTCTGGGTCCACTAGAGACCAGACTGGACCCTCAGAGATTCTCAGACAGTTTGGAAACCTTCGGAAAGTGGTTGGTGGGTGCAACTGTAGTCTGTGTGAGCGTGTGAGGTTCGCCATGTGAGCGTAATATCTCAGTTAATGTGTTAATCTTTGATTAGAGGAGCCTGGGCAAATGCCTGAATGGCACGCACACACATCCACTCACACTCACACAATGGACATTCCTTGCCAACTCAACCAGTCGAGATTACAACCATTTTAGATCTTACACTGTTCCCCATAATGGGGGACAATGGACCAAATGCATTCCCATCAGATTTGATAAGAGAAACTTAATTTGATGACTCTTGAATGCCCCAAAACGCAGGTCTTTTCATTCAGTAAAAAAAATAATCAAAGGGTTGTGACCCCGATCAGTCTAAGACAACCTCATTATGAGTGGTGGGGTTGTTAGCATCTAGGTCATGTTGCCTGGCTAAGACAGACTCAGCAGAGACTGTTATGATGTGTTTGTCTCTCTGTCCTTTGAAGATTATGAAGATGTGTCTATCTCTCTGTCCTTTCAGATGTCTGTCTCTGTCTGTCTTCTAAACTACGGATGATGTGTCTGTCTCTCTGTCCTCTAGAGTCCATACTAAGGATGATGTGTGTCTGTCTCTCTGGCCTCTGAAGCCTGTGTGGGTCTCTGTCCTCAGACAGCCTGGTTGATCGTGTTCTACTCTGGCATGCCCTCTGTCTATCACACATCAGATTGTGGGCTGATAAATCAGTCAAAGCATTTCTAATTTGAAGGTGAATGATTGTTCACATGGAGAGTTGTCATAACGATTGGACTTTGTGACGATTCGAGCTCCACTTCAAATCAGAGGTGCTACCATCGCCATTGTTCACACACCAGATGGAAAAAAATGGCTTGGGGATAAATTGACTTCTGATGGGATATCTAGCAAAGAATCAGTTTTGTCTAGATAACTCAATAAGTATAATTCTCGATTGGCATCTTTGCCAATGTAAAGTTAGCCCAAAAGATAATAGTAGTGTTTCCTGAAATCTGATTGAAATTGTTGATACGCGTAACAAGTGCAACACATTTGCTGGTTCAAGGCTAGCACTAGTTAGATCTTTCTACATGTAATAAACAGAGACTCACAATGGCATGCAGCTGATGTGATATTAACAACATTCAGAGGCAGTTCACCAGACATAGATTACCTTGAGCCCCAGATTAAATCCCACTGTCAAGTCCTCAATTACTCTTATCTTTTAGTATAGGACTTTTCTGGGAACTGGCACAACTTGTTCACATAAATCCGTCTTGGTGAATGGATAGAAAGCAATAATTAGATTGAAAAGAAATAAACCCACATTGAACCCCTGTGCGTGTCATTCCATTGAGCAAACAAGTGGTGAAGTTAACCCAGCTCTGCCTTTATTTATGTGATGAAGAGGATGAAGAAGAAATCCAGTAATGTCCTTTAGAACAGACTTGTTTGCATGTCTCTCCTCAGCTGATAATGCAACACTCCCTTAACTCCAGCACTCACCCAGGCTGCCTCCATGAAACCAGGGCTAACCTAGGATAACCCAGGCTGCCTTCATGAAACCAGGGCTAACCTAGGATAACCCAGACTGCCTCCATGAAACCAGGGCTAACCTAGGATAACCCAGGCTGCCTCCATGAAACCAGGGCTAGCCTAGAAAAACCCAGGCTGCCTCCATGAAACCAGGGCTAACCCAGTCTACCTCCATGTAGCCAGGGCTAATCTAGGATAACCTAGGCTGCCTCCATAAAACAAGTGCTAACCCAGGCTGGCTCCATGTAACCTGGGTAAACCCAGGATAACCCAGGCTTCCTCCAGGTAACCAGGGCTAACCTAGGATAACCCAGGTTACCTCCATGTAACCTGGGCTGACCCAGGCTAAATATGATTCAATAGGGTTAACCTATGTAAACTAGGGGGTCACCAGGGTTAAACTTGGGTTCACCAGGTTCAACATAGGTAAACTATGGTTAACCTAGGCAAGACAGGGGTCAACAGGGTTAACCCGGGCTAAAATAGAGGTCACCAGGATGAACCTAGGCTAAACAGGGGTCCCCAGTTAGTCAACCAGTTTACTGAACAGGTGCTGCGCTTGAGGCCCACCTTAGCAGGTACAGTTCATCGTCAAGGCGAGTTAGTGTTCCGTCAGAGTGAACAGCTCTGCCTTACAACACATATACACCACTCATCCTATTGCCTCGGAGAGATAGAGACACAAAAACAAAACCAGAAAATAAACACCAGCTCTTGTAAATAACTAGAGGTCCAGTTGAAGGCAGTGGAAGCGAGTACACATGGGAGGTCAAGGAGAATCAACACAACCGTTTCAGCATTTCACAGAGAGCACAGGATTCCAAACTTCATTTTTTAAATTACAAAATAAACAGAAAAGCATAGATTTTTTTTCTTTTTTGTTTTTTTTTACATAGACATATTTTTTTTTCCTTCTTCTAATTTTGCTGCTTTTTCTCCAAGACTTAGACCACGCCGCTTTGCATCCTTTACATGGGGATAAAAACAACAGACTATCTTCTGGAGCAACGGCTCTCATTAATAGTCAGTGCAGTCTCTGTGGAAAGACAAATTCCAGATAACTTCAATACATACAAGTGTGTAAGTGTGTGTGTGTGTGTGTGTGTGGTGTTTGACAGACTGGCATTCCTCCTCTTCCTCATTAGGTCCATTTATGGAAACACATTCATCTCTTTTCATGTATCTCTCATTATGAGTTTGTTGGGAAACTAGCTGGTCAGTCACCTAGCTAGGTAATCGTATCCTGAAGTTCAGCCAACCGGCCAATGGGACACATCGTTGGGTTGCCAGTCAGCTTGCTAGCTCCCTAGCATGGTGTGTGTGTGCGTGTGTGTGTGTGTGTGTGTGTCTGTGTGCTGTCTCCTCACGGCCGGCGCCAGGTCCCACAGTCCAGATCTGGTTCTGGTAACACCATGTCTTCAACAACAATCAGGGCCTCTGGGTACGGTTCAGGTCAGTTTGGTTGTCGCAGTGTGAAAACAATCCCACCGGAAATTATGTCCACTGTCTGGTTGTAGTTCAGCAACGTTCAGCAGTCCATCAAAATAAAATAAAAAATAAACTACAACTCCCAGGCCAGTTTCAGACTGGGCTGCAGACTGCTGATAGACTGGGCACTTTCAAATGACTACAGAGAGCGACGTAAAGCAACGACAAAAAGGTTAATAGGTACAGAGGAAAACACAAAAGAGAAATATGAGGAAGAGAGGAGAGAGAGAGAGAGAGAGAGAAAGAGAGGAAGTGAAAGAGAACAAAACAAGGGATGACATCCTATTTCCTGGTCACTTGTGTCTCTGAAGACCTTTCCTCTTCCTCCTCTTGAAGAAACAGCAGCACCTTAAAGGAAGCAGGAACAAATTAGTCTCACCTCCAGACCAGCCTATCCCACAACATGCATGTGTGTGTGTGTGTGTGTGGGGCATCCTTACTTTGTGTCGTCTGCCACTTCCACTTCAGCGGCTGCTGTGATTGGTGCATTGGAGTGTCCAGCAGTGGGGTCATCTGTATTCAGCTCCCCATTGGTTGAACTCATCACCTACACAAAAGCACCATGGGAGATTGAGTTTTACAGTCTACATGAACCGAACGGTACTCCCTCAGGTTACAATAAGAGGCTGGTGGATGAAATCTTGCTTCTCATGCGACTGCATTGATGTGCTTTCAAATGTACCAAGGAAAATTAAATCAGAAACTTTATGAGCGTTAACCCCCCAGCCCATGATAGTGTCTGTGAATGTGTCAGTTATAGTTCATACTCATGTATGTGTGTATGTGTGTGTGTGTGTGTGTGTGTGTGTGTGAGAGAGAGAGTGAGAGAGACCATGAACAGTTCTTGTACTGTTTGTGCTAGAAAATAACATAGGGACAAAGACGAGTAAGACAGACAGACAGACACAGACACAGACACAAACACAAACAGACAGACGTGCAGACAGACATAAAAGCTGGCGTGCAAAGAGACAGTTTAACTGATAAGCAGGCAGGCAGACAGACAGAAACAGCTAAGTCCCGCCCCAGTACCTGGACCGAGCCCCCCAGCCTATCAGCTGTGAGATGGGAGCCCAGGAGCTCCCTATTGGTCACTGGGGTCAGCTGGGATTCACTTCCCTTAGGCTCTGTAGACTGACAAGGGGGGATGAGGGGATGAGGAGCGGAGGAGAGGAGGATGAGGAGAAAACAAAGAGAGTTTACCAAAACAGGCAATGTTTCATGCAGAAAGTGGCTAGCACAGAAACCACCGCCAGCAGGAGCTAGAACAACAGCGCACACAGTGATCAGAGTGCATGTACAGTGATCAGAGTGCACGTACAGTCTGCGTAGTCCACAGAGCAGAGTTAATGAAGTGCACGTACAATAAGAGATGTGCACGTACATCTATTAGAGTGCAGGTAGAGTGCACGTACAGTCTGCACAGTCCAAAGAGCAGAGTTAATAAAGTGCACGTACAATAAGAGATTTGCATGTACATCTAGCAGAATGCACGTACAGTAAGCAGAGCACACGTATAGTCTACATAGACCAGAGGTAACGAAGTGAACATACATAAAAAGATGTGCAAGTACAGTAAGCAGAGTACACGTACAGTCAGTAGAGTGCATATATAGCAAGAGTGCACATTCAATAGGCAGAGTGCACATACAATTAGAGAACGCAGTACAGTCAGCAGAGTGCACGTATAGTTAGAGTGCAAGTACCATAAGCAGAGTGCATGTGTAGCTACGAGTACACAGTAGAGTAAGCAGAGTGCACGTATAGTAAGCAGTCCACATGTAGTTAAGATTATACAGTAATCAGAGTGCATGTATAATTAGAGTGCACATACATTAATCAAAGTGCATTTATAGTTAGAGTGCACATACAGTAATCAGAGTGCCTGCATAGTTAGAGTATATAGTCAAGTAAGCAGACTCCACGTACAGTCAAGAGTATAGTCGAAAATCAGAGTGCACGTACAGTTTGAGTGCACGTACAGTAAGCAGTGTGCATGTATTGTTAGAGTAAACAATAAAGTAAGCAGAGTGCATGTACAGTAAGCCGTGTGCACGTATAGTTAGCGCATACAGTGGAGTAAGCAGAGTGCACCAGTGTGGTTAAGGAAGAACCATAAAAGACACCTCCACCTCCTTTTCCTCCACCAGCTCCACCTCCACCTCCTCCTCCAAAAACAACTCAACTACCTACTGTCAAAAGCATCCCGCCCATTCCCATCAGCATTCATTCAAATAGGTCACCATGTTCAATAGGGCATGATCCCATCCACGTGTTTCAAGAGGGGTACCAGCTCACAGCAACAAAAATATTAACCACAACAACAACAACAGCAGCAGCAACAGCAGCAGCAGCAGCAGCAGCAGTAGAAGCAGCCACCCTGTCGCCTCTGTCTATTGTAAACAGTTACTGGTATAATGAATAGTTGAAGTATGGAAACAACGCATCGCCTACATCTCACGAGTACATTTTTGGACCGGTTTCCAGAACAGGGATTAAGTCCTAGACTAAAATTAACTCGGGGAATTAGTCTAGAACTCTGCTTTATCCATGCACGGTGGACCAGGCCTTTGAGTTTAGGTGTCTAGAAACACTCATAAACCTACAGTATGCTGAGCCGGAGGGTCAGCTAGCTGCACTCATTTGGAGTCCCTCCTGGGGGCTCACAGACCCTCAGAACAGGCTCTTAACACACAGCGGGGGGCCAGAAGATGCCCTATCTAAACAGGGGTCAACTCCTAACAGAGGACACTTGAATTTGGGAGACCCTGCATTTGAAGATTAGAGGCAATCGTTAAAGGCAACCATTCAGACTGAAATAAAGTTTGCACGTGTGTGTGTGTGTGTGTGTGTGTGTGTGTGTGTGTGTGTGTGTGTGTACCTGATTTTTGGACTGCTTTTGCACTTTGTCCCGGCTGCTGGACTGAACCGGAGTCTCACTGGACACTGGACCGATGGGAGTGGGCTAAGGAGACAGGACGTGAGGTCACAACCTGTGGCTCAGCCCATCAGGGCAACAGTAGTACGTGGACACTGATAGTTCATATAGAACTAGAAGGGTTACTATAGAACTAGAAAGGGTTTTATCAGGTTGAACAACACAACACATTTTGTAATGAGTCAATCTCACTTACTCTTTGGCTCCAACTTTGAAACGCTCTATCTTAGTACGTACTTGAATCGATTTACCTATATTAGGAAAACCACTAAAATGTGGTTCGTACCGGGTCAAATTCACTCCTTATTCTTCAACTCCCAATATGAAACTGAGCGATGTCTTAAAAAGAACTAATGATAATAAATACATTTAAATACGTGAATACATTACTTAAAGTAATTCTCAAAGCATCAAAACGTTCAGTGTGTGGTATACATCCTTAATATGATGGATATTCTTCCTTATAGGTTAGCAGAGGACCTGAAACGTGGATGCGTTTGTGGTGCAGCACACTGACCAGAGGCTTGCCGACCCAGTCATACTGGTAGTCAAAGACAAATCCATTCCTGTCAAACAGATCTGTGAACAGCTTCCTGATGTAGTCGTAGTCCGGCTTCTCAAAGAAGTCCAACCGACGCACATAGCGCAGGTAGGTGGCCATTTCTTCTGTTTCACACAAACACACACAGAGTCATAAACACACGGGAAGGTTACAGAATTGCCCAGCACTGAACAGTAAAGGCAATCAATAGTAGAACAGTATAGTATGCAGTACTTTCACAATGTATGTGTGTCTGCAAATGAGTGATTGAGCGTGTCATTTTGGGTGCGAGTGTATTCAAGTGTACATTTGTTCAGGTGTGTGTGTGTGTGTGTGTTCAGTTGTGTGCTTGGATAAATGTATATGAGCATTTGGGTCCTGAGTGTGTGTGTGTGTGTGTGTGTGTGTGTGTGTGTGTGTGTGTGTGTGTGTGTGTGTTTGGAGGTGTGTGTATGTGTGTGTTGACACAAACCTGGGAAGCCCTCACAGAGCACCTCTATGGGAGTAGCTCTCTTGGTGTCCCCAATCTTTTGGTAACGCTCCTTCAATGTGTCGGCCTGCAGAAAGAGAGAGAGAGAGAGAAAAGCAGAGTTATGTTCAGTCCCAGATAGACAAAGAGTTGGCTAGCCAGGTAAGCGAATAAACAAAAAGATTGGTGGCAGGATGACCGGAGGTGTAGATGAGAAATGACAGGAGACTGGATGATGTTCATTTGACCCCCTCACCTTCAGCCCCTGCCACGGCAGGCTGCCTCGCAAGAAGTACATGAACATGTGACCTAGCGCTTCCAGGTCGTCCCGCCGACTTTGTTCTATAGAAAGACAGGAAGCAGAAGGAGTTAGCCGGGATAAAAACACTTTAAGGAAACTCAGTAAAAAAAACTAAAACTTGGTGCTGTTACTCTAGAACATTAAGTCACATGCTCAGTGGCCCAGGAGTCTCTCTATAGCAAGAGAACGTAGATATACAGAACTAGAACATAAGACATTAAGCCTGAGTGTCCAGTAGTCCACACATCCACATTACAGGGCTCACTTACATGGTTTCCATGAACTACCTGAACAAACATGGCACAGCGGGATTCTCTAGTAACGATGTCAACCATGCTATCTTGGGTGCTAATCTCTGGTATCAACACGAACCATTGTAGCCTGGCTGCAAACATCTAATCTCTCTCAGAAATATGAATCATCTCTAGGAGAGATCTGTGCCATGCTAGTCTGATGCTAATCCCGTGCAGCGGTACGGACCATGCTCGCCTGGCTACTAATCCCTGCATAGGTATGAACAATGCTCGCCTGGCTGTTGTTCTCCACAGGGGGGTATTGGAGGGGCTCTATTAACCCGACTAGCCCGGCTGCTAATCTCTAGCCCTGCGAGGCTAAAAGGAGAGACCTTTTCCCAGGTGGGTGCTGACGCTCATGTAGCGTGCGGTGCCCGTCAGGCTCTTGTGCTCGCGGTAGGGGATGTGTTTCTTGGTCTCGGGGTCGATGTACTCCTTGGCCAGCCCAAAGTCGATGATGTGGATGGTGCTTTGACGCTTGCTGCCTGGGCGACCGACCAGGAAGTTCTCGGGCTTCACGTCGCGGTAGATCAGACTGCGAGTGTGGACAAACTCCATACGGCTGATCTAAACAACATTAAAAACAAATGTGTCTTGTGTAAATAATAACTAGAAACATAGATATCGTAATGTATGTGTTTTATAAGATGTCTGTGATTGTGTGTAGTACCAGCTGTATAGCGATCATCAGAACCGTCTTGAGGGAGAAGGTTCTGTCACAGAGGTCAAACAAGTCTTCCAGACTGGGCCCCAGCAGCTCCAGAACCATGGCGTTGTACTTCCCACAGGGGCCAAAGTAGAACACCTGAGGTACACCCTCTGCAGGGGGAGAAGGAGAGCTGTTTGAGGTCATGTCCTGAGAGACAGAGACGGCTTCCCTCCCCATTTCAACATAAATAAAAGAAAAGCTGCTTAGGTCGGCCAAACTCACCATAGCTGAATAAAGCTACAATCTGCCATAAAAACCACAACCATTGTTGGACTGCCGACTCACCATAACCAAATAAATAACCTAATTTGACTGCTAGCTCCTCATAGCCCAATAAACAACACCAAACCCCAATAAACAACAGACTCATTGGACTGCTAGCTCACCCTGGCCAAATAAAGAACGACCTCATTGGACTGCTACTTCACCCTAGCCCGATAAACGACAGCCTGATTCGACTGCTAGCTCACCATAGCTAAATAAAGAACAGCCTCGTTGGACTGCTAGTTCACCCCAGCCCAAAATCCAACAGCCTCATTGGAGTGCTAGCTCACCGTAGCCCAATAAGCAAGAGCCTCATTGGACTGCTAGCTCACCCTTGCCCAATAAACAGCCTCATTGGACTGCCAGCTCACCCTTGCCCAATTAACAACAGCCTCAACTGACTGCTAGCTCACTCCAGCAAAATAGAGAGCAGCTTTATATAACTACTAGTTTACCAGTCTAACGTTCATGGATGTGTTAGATTAACTAGTATCACTGTGCACTAGGTCATGAAAATAAGAGAATGGGCACAAAGGGCAGTGCTTGGAACTAAAGGTCAAAGATCAGCAGGGTTCCTTACCTGAACTCCCAAGCTGTTTGTAGAAGCGGTATTCCAGATGAAGCTGAGGTGCTCGCGACTTAATTGGTTCCTAGTGAGAAGACGGGAAAAACGTGGCCATTTGATTGGATGTTTTTTATACTGTGACAGTTGGTTGGAATTGTTTTCATGGATTTTAAGTTGCAATAACTGAACTATAAAGTAGTTGTCATTCTGATGTCGAGAAACAAATATATATTTTTTTACCTTGACAAAGAAAGCGCAGCTAGCAATGTGTTTTAATAGCACTGCTGTGCGTGTGTGGTGTAATGGTTTGTTCTGATAGTTAAGACTAGTTAAAACGCTGCAAACAGAAATCACATTGAACTGGTCCATCTCACAGTATAATAACTAATAAATATAAGTAATATCATGCTTATGGCAATTGTGATGATAATCTTACGGTATTCCAACTCAACAATTTAATGATAATCTCAATATTCCATCATTTGAATGTTAATCTATGGATTCCCACTCACCAGTTTAATTGTAATCTTTTCCATTTCAATGTAATGTTAATCTCTGCTCCCACT
>JAVQJS010084589.1:0-14978 GCA_036024795.1 Galaxias rostratus | reverse complement strand
TAAACATTTTGGAAATTGTTTTTGTGTTCATTGAGATATTGTTTAAAATGTTACTTTTCAAAGGGGGTGTACTCATTTACGCTGAGCACTGTATATATATATATATATATATATATATATTACAGACGATAAATAATCTAACAGTGTGAACAGCTGGCTAAAAGGGGTTTTCCCACGATTTACGTATAATTAAATCTGAAGAGTCCAATCACGATTCAAATCTCTGTGGCAATTAGGCTCCTTTTACAATGAACACACTCATAATAGCAATACAATTATCACAATTATGACTCCAACAATGAAACAACAGAAAATAAATCTGATTGACATGCATCTAGAAATAATCTGTTACACAACACACACCAGTATTCGAAGTTGACCTCTGCTGATTGAAGTTTTGGAGATTCAACAACTACTATCCATCCATCCATTATCAGAACCGCTTATCCTATGAAGGGTCACGGGGGGGCTGGAGCCTATCCCAGCAGACTTCGGGCGAGAGGCGGGGTACACCCTGGACAGATCGCCAATCCATCGCAGGGCCTCAACAACTACTAATTTAATTTAATTTTTATTTTAACATATTCATCCAATGATTGGAGACAAAATACTCTTGAACATTTTAATTTCACTCCAGATGGGGTTACCCAATGTAGCTGTACAAAAATACAATGATTTAATTTACTTTTATGCAGTAAGGTGACCAGATTCTTTATCTTGTTATTCTAAACAGAAATAAAGATGTTCAATATAGAAGATAACAGTTTTTTAACAATTTCTTCATATGTGAATGACTGTCAGTAATAAAACTCATTCAGAAAGAGGACAAGCCAATCAGTTTATATTCTTGTTACTTACATAAAGAAGCAAAGTACTTTGACTAATTATAGAAGACGGATTCGTTCCTACATTTACAAGGCATAGGACAAATTACCGTATAAATAACCATCATACTACAGACATCGTAAATGGGAGCATTTTTGTTAGCAACAGGCAATAGCTGTTGAAGAAAGGGGAAATACTGGTATTTAAAAAGACAAAGTCTCAGGTTGCATGTAATCTCGAAATTGATGTCTCGTTTTTGAACAATTCATGCCTATATTATATCAAACAATTTTTTCACATTTGTCACGCAAAAATAACGTTTTGTTCACCTGACCCTCTGTAAACCAATGTCTAACAAGTTCCCATTTTCACCAACTAGGACCAACTAGTATCATCAACTAGGGTTAACTTGAGGTCAGAAAAAGTGGATGCTGGTAAAATGGACACCATTCCCTAATATCACTGCTCAAGCGTTAAACCGTTTGGTGAAATCGCAAGAAACACTGCTTTGCTAAACTAAATAAAATGCATTATCATTATTATTATTATTTGATCACATTTGTAATGGAAACCTTAGGCTTTTGACTATTCAAGACACTTGTCCTTATAATGGACCTCCTTTATTAACATAGTGTCATAGATGATAACCAAAATAACCCTTAGGTGGGAGCACATCTGTCCTATTAGGGACAAGAGTTGTGAGAGGACTTGGCCCGACTAGCCTGGCTCTTCTCATAGCTAATGGCCCCACCGAGGCGTTCCGGATGGGTTTCTATTTCGCAGGTCTCTGAGGTGATGGACTTTTTAGCACCAGTGGTGGCGGTGTCCTCTGTGGCCAGTGGGACAGCAGTCATTCCATGGGTAGGGGTGGATTTCTGGGAAGAGCTGGGTGAGTTGGTGGGGCTGAGCTGCACGGCAGTAGTGTCCTGCAGTGTGTGCTCACTGGTCTCCATCTCAAAGGCTGCCGCCCCTATCCGCATCAGCCCCCAGCTCTCACCTACGTTGGCCTTGTGCGCTGAGGGTGCCGGGGGGCGCCTGCTGCACACACAGCATGCTGTGAAGAAGGACAGGGCCACCAGCAGAAGCAAGGGCCCAATGACAATGGGGGGGTTGCTGGTGGGGACGAAAGTGCCAAAAGCAAACGCACCTACCAGGGTGATGTTGATGCCTGCAAGCATGACGCAGAGGCCGCATGCACAGCACAGGGCCGGTGAGGGTAAGCTCTGTGGCCGCAGGGCCCGCTTCTTGGGCACCTTACTAGGTGCTGTTGTCCGAGAACTACCGTCAGTTAGCACCATGTCTCAAAGCCGACAAACAGTATCTGACAGTTATGCCTAAAGGATGCCCCTGTTGTGATGGACAAGTCAGGTGATCTCCTCAGGAGTGAAAGGGGGCTGTAGAGAGAGGGATAGATGAATGCCTCATGCCTGTAGGAATGCATTGGATATGCATTTTACAACATCAAACAACATCTAAATACTTGATTAATTCATTTACATAAATTCAAATTGTCTTGATTACAACAATTCGTCTTGGTGCCGAGTCGAATATTTAGTGTCCTAAATGCCGTGTGACTCAACAGGTAACAGTGGCAGTTTGTGTCAACCCTTCATTCTTTTCCCTTCTTAATTTACTTTCCGGTCAAAATTGTCTTATATTGTCCTGATAAAAGTTCGGTAGGCATTAACTTCTGTCAAAAAACTCATGGTACCACAAAATCAAATCAATAAATAAATCAATTTTAAAGGCTAAAAAGTTTTTGTATGTTTTGCGCGTATATAAAAATACGTTACCCTCTATATGTCTGTCGTTAAAAAGTAGCCTTCTTTTATAAAGGTAAAAATCTTCTTTTGATTTCCACTTCTAATTAGCTAAGCACATTCTCTATCCACGCAAAAAATAATTTAGAAAATTTTCTGAAGCAAACAACGAAAAACAAT
Organism: Galaxias rostratus; assembly: GCA_036024795.1. NCBI lineage: Eukaryota > Metazoa > Chordata > Actinopteri > Galaxiiformes > Galaxiidae > Galaxias > Galaxias rostratus. Next base: position 12,213 of record JAVQJS010084589.1, on the reverse strand, counting down.
AGTCGTCATACTTACATGATTTTAGCAATTCCATTATCTAGTATCTTTTACCACACTTCTCAACGACGTTTCCTTCCCTACTAATTTGGCTATACGATTGTCTCTTGTGCCCGTACTCGCAGAGGCACGTTAAACTAACTAGAGAGCTCCAGTCTCTCACCAGCATGCAGTATTGGAAATGAACCACTAGAGGCCTAGAATGGCCGTTGTACATTTTTTACTGAGCAGTCTACTCCACGCCAGAATGTCACATTAGTTTTGAAACAACTTCATAATATTCGCTAAACATTGAAGAGTGTATGTTTTAACGTAATGTAGTATGCAGACAGTTGGATCCATTGTAAATCAATCATCAAAGTAAAATGTAACATTAAATCTGTTATGTTCGTGTCTGAAATTTCAGCGCATGACTAAAGGTTTACATGGTGCGGATTATACAACCGTGAACTGTTCATTCTTTAGCTATAAACTTTTCCCACACGTGTAAACTACCGCAATATCTCCTGTAATACGGAAACGGAAATTCCCGTTAACGTTGTTGTGAACGGTAACGTGTATGAAATGAATTACTCACTACCTTCACATACCTAATGATTTGACCCTCAAACACGGTCAAACGTGAGGGTTGCGGATGTCAGCAGGTAGTAGATCTTCTTGCACCTTCTTCCTAGTATATTGCTTTCAAATCTCTCGAAATGGTGTAATAAAGTAACTATCTAATGAAAATGGTTTATGATGTGCCGGACATTGGTGCCAAATTATAGGCCTATTCAGCATTTGTCTAAACAAATGGTCAATTAGCCAATTTACCCCTAATGCAAGCACATTAGGCAATTTAAGCAGTTTTGTTTCTTATTCATATTTTTTTTAGCTGTCAGGTAATCATAAGAAGTCACTTTAAATTTCATCTAGTCTTATTGTCCCACACCTGTTTTCCATTAAAATACTGGTCTTACACCATTTGACAGGGTGACCACAATGTAAAAAATAACTTTTCTTTTTATGTGAATTTTTGAAGGGCATATGTGTAATTATAAGATTCCATGAAAACAAGAGTGGTATATCTAATGAAATGGCCACTGGGTTTCAGATAAAAGGGTGAATAGATTTCAATTAATATGGAGCAATCAGGCGTCAAATAATTATGGACGGCCCTTACTGCAATATGCATGTCTTTATTGTAAAAACTTTAGAATTGCAATCTAAAAATATAAATGTCTATTATTAATACTAATACATTAATCAAAATCTCCTTCTGAACCTGGGGTATAATCTTTTATAATCATATTTGATTTTGTTCAGTAGGTGTAGCCTGTAGTGAACAATGATATCCATAATTTAAAATAAATCAGACACATTTCAAGTTTTCAGGACAACCTAACACAGTGCTGGCAACACTGGCAGACGTAGTAAGAAACCTTTACTGGATCACTATAAATTAAAGGTTAATTTTAGTGCTTAAGGGGATTACCATTTGCACAGTTTTCAAAAACAATCTCATAGCAAATGCATACTTATTTTTATAATGGCAAAGCAAAAAATTTTTAATGAATCTTTATTATTTTTTTAAGCAACAGTAAATAGGGTTGATAAATTCAACAATAAGACGGAAATAGACATCCAAAAATGTCATTTTGACCCAACCAAGGCCCTATTTCAGTAATATCATGAAAGCACCTGGGAAGATCAAAACATTCTGAGGTCTCCGTCTTCTCCAGTTACAAGGAAATCTTAAGATTACCTGTGTCACAATTCTCCTTTAGAACCTCTTTGCTCTCTCAACAATAGATGAGCACAAAATGAGACTCGTAAGTTTGTTTCTTCAGTCACAAACGGTTAGTTCTTAAAACCAATGTTCCTGAGTGAAAGGAAGAGCGCACATTGTAACAATTGTGTATTTATTGAGAACACAGCACTTAAATGTGTTTTTATTGAAAACACAGCATATGGTAAGAGATACTGAGTCTAGACTGAAGATTGTTATACAATTATGCCAAATAACCGAAGATCTTTCAATCGTAAATATAAAGGGATTTCATAATCACAAACCAATAATGGTATTTCACCATCAATATTATCACTGTTGAGGGAACACAATTAATTTGATGATTCATAATGGGAGTGAGAGGATGTTAACAAACCCAATGACTGTTACCAAATGCAAACTCTTTATCAGCAATCCTAAGCTAACTCCTGCCTGCATGAGAAGACCCTTAGTTGCTATAGGGATAGAGTGTCCATGGCAACTGAGTGAAATCTGGATAGTAGGTAACTCATGAAGTTGATAGCAAGAGCAAAAAGCCACCCTACTCAAAAATGGAGGGCTAGATTAAAAAATAAAGAACCCACTAAAAGGTTTTCAAATAAGTATAATAGAAATCCTCTCCATTGCCATAAAAAAATTCTGAAAAATTGAGTACAACTTTAAATGTCCAAATATTCTACGATAACAAGTGAACTTGAACAAATGACTAACTTGTGACACATTAACTTCATGGATAAGTTATTTCTGTCAAAACAAAAACTTTTAGTATATTTCTTTGCCCAATATGCACCATTCATTTCCACATTAAAACCAATTTTACAAACAAAAATGATTAAAATACAAAATGTAATAAAAAATATAATTTAAAAAAAGCATTGCTTTACTTAATCAAGAATACCATCAAGAAAGTGAATTATGTAATTTCAGAGAGGTTTTGCAATGGACAGTATGTGCAAAGATGGGGAATGTGTGCAATGACAATTCCGAGGTAACGTTGGCATTCTGAGATCTTTTTTTAAGATCAATATTCAAAGTTGAATTTAAAGTCAAATTTAAAGAGATGAAATGAGTAGCGTGCTAAAAAATAAAATTTGTGCCTCGGGTAGCTGCTGTGGAAGTTCCGTTTCTAGATTTTAAAAAACCTATTCATGCAACCTTTTCTAAGAGCACTCGACGCAGTTTTACTCTTGCAAAATATAGCTGTAATATAGCACTATCCTTGCAGCATCACAGAACAAACAGTTTCAACTTTGAAATTTTTTTATCTTTAGATTATAGCCAACATATCCTGCTCTCAAAATACATATGGTATTATTAAGCAAAAATGTAACCCAAACTAGAGCCAAGAAAACAGTGCTCATTCAGAGTTCTATCGTAATACTGCCCCTCTAGCACAAAAGAAAAGTATTAATTGAATAAAAGCTTTTAAAATCTTAAAATGATATACTATAAGAGAGCCTAGTTGGCTTCAGAAACTGAATAACATTTCTCAGTCGCCCAGTAACAAATAACCAACCAGTACGACAGCCAAATCGGCGGTTAGTCAGAGGCAGCCTTTTTGGGGGGCGTGAGAAGTGAGTAACGCAAGCATGTTGTTCCACTCAGGGAACAGCCAATGGCTATGAAAAGAGCTCCAACCATGGAAGCACAACAAAGAATGTTACACAGGAGCAATGCTGACTATAGCAGTGACCTGCCATCTTTGAAGATACTGTGACTCAATCCAATGGAGAGGGCCACTTGTGTATACAATGTAGAGAGGTACATAGATTAGCAGCAGGAGAAAACGCAGATCAGTGTGTGTGTGTGTGTGTGTGTGTATGTATGTGAGAGAGAGGGGGGGGGGTCGATATCACACCAACTGCATGTAGTGGTGACACTGCATGGGTTAGCCACACTGCAGGCACCAAAGCCAGTCAAGTAGTGAGGCTTTCAGCAGCCGGCATGAAGTGGCTGGCTCGTGTGGCGTTGGACTGTGCTCGCCTGCGTGCCAGCCTGGAGTTGGAAGGAGGGGACAGCTTCATGGAGCAGACGATTGTGCTGACATCCTCCTGCTCCTCGTCGTGCTGAGACAACTGTCGGTTGAAGGCCATGGCGTCGGCAGCAAACTGGGTCAGGTCTTTGGTGCTGCTGTTCCTGTAGACAGACCGAAAAGACCGTGCTAAGTGAGACATAGGTCAAAAGCACAAGATGGTGTAACGTCTCATAACAGCAAATACTATATGTAATATAATGTGTATTAGCCTCCAAGCCCCCGTTTTTACATCCTAGGGCTCCTCGGAGGGCGGCAGGCTTACCTTTGGAGAGCATGCGGCGTTGGTAAACCTCTCTCTGGAGCATTCTGGACACAAATATACAACATCGTTTCAGAAAGTCTCTAACACATGTCATAATGCAGGCCAACCCGATGAAATAAAGAGATTAACGTCAAATATAGTGATGAAAGAAAGCCAAAAAATAATTCCTGGGTAGCAAGCAGAGTGTTAGAAATAGCCAAAATGAGTGGGCACGTAGAGCTTGATCAGAGACACTAACCCCTTGGACCCAAGTGTGCTTTAGGACCTGGCCAGCGCTAAGGCGAAGGGTGGCGTCCCGAACCAGCAGCTTTGATATGAGGTCCTTGGCCCCCTCCGAGATATGAGCCCAGTCCTTCTCTGGAAATTCATACTTTCCCTCTTGGATGCTCTCAAACAGGTGACTCTGGAAAAACAGATGTCAGTACTAACTAACACATAAAATACTTTGGTCAGCAACTCAACCTAGAAAACCACAACTAATTAGGTCAACATCACATGGTAACCCATCTATCGCGGTTTGACAGAATGAGAGCGTGGCCGGGCAGGCGAGCGGCGTGGCTTTGAGTGAGATGGACGAGATGAGATAAGGATGGCCTGCAGGTGGGCTGGGACCTACCTGACAGGTTCGACAGGTTTCCCCACGCTCCCAGCCACAGTCGCTGCCGCAGTGGCCAGTGAATGGTGGGCTGCCACTGAGCAGGATGTAGAGGATGACCCCTAGGCTCCAGAGGTCACAGCGCTTGTCGTAGAAGGAGGCCTCGTCTGTGAACACCTCCACCACCTCGGGGGCCATGTACTCAGCCGAGCCGCACTGAAGACAACGGGGCCAAGGACACATTTACACACATGGAAAGCGTGGTGGTTTCCCGTCAGCAAAGTGCATGTCAGCCGTGGGTCTATGGTTCTTGAGGGTGGTTTTGGTAAGTCAGGATGTGTCATTACCGGTGTAGTGAGCTCTGGTGTGGTAATGGGTGTACAAGCACTGCTGAGCTTCACACCACTTCCCAGGTCAAAGTCACAGATCTTTACCGGCGACACCTGCAAAGAGAGCGGGAGCTTTGGCATCAGACTTTCAAGGCACATTATGCTGCCTAAAAAAATACACCACGCCAATTTCATAACAAGCTCTAAGTGAAAATGTCTCCTTACCTGGTCTGTAAATTCACAAAGGATGTTCTCTGGCTTTAAGTCTCTGTGGGCGATGCCTAGAAGAGAGTAAGGTTGTTAATGATTAATTGAGAAACGATTATTCTTCATGAAGAATGTATTTGACCAAGAGTTTAAAATATACAATTAAATTGACCAGTTTGTAGCCTAGTCCTTTGGTTGAAATTCACAGCACGCAGTTCAATTAATGAGGCACATGCCTCAATATTAGGACAATATTATAAACTCAAGTGCTTTAAGTATCCAGAAAAGCACTACATCAAATGCAATCAATTATTAATACCATCATCATCATCATTATTATTCTTATTATTATTATCATCATTAAACAAGCTACGCACATGACAGGCAGACATTCTTTTATTTTTAAATGAATAAAACATGTTCCCAGCTCATGCTGACCTTTTTTGGTTGGAAAAAAAGGAATAGCCTGTGTGTTTTAAGTTGTTGTAAGCATTATCAGCGTCAACCTTTTTGAAAATAATAATTTTTTTAAGACAATTTCAAAGTGTGATTGTTTTTGCAAAGCTTGCAGGGGGAAATCATGAGTAAATAGATACGCTATATTACATGTTCTTTTGTTAACAATCATTGTTCATAAACGTTGGTGACTATCAATCAGGTGCATTTCTGAAAGACTTAATACTTACTAGAGAGCAGTAAATGCAGTTAGCGAAAGATGGGACATTTATAGCTGTCACGCAGTATTTGGAATGCAATTGAACAAAGAGAAGGATAGCTGCATTCTATAAATTGTTTTAGAAATAGTGGGTGGAGTAAGCAGGGTTCTGCCTTGTCATATAGGATGCTTTAGTTGTGAGATCTACAACCAAAATCAGACTCTAGTATGCTATGAAAAGGACCCTGAAAGAGCAATGTACACAACATGTCCACCTTTGATGAATTTAAAACAAAAAATATGCTGCCTCGACTAAAAACTGCTACCATTGTCTGCCTTAAAGTCTCCGTGCAGTAAGTGATCAGTCTATAACAGCTTAGTGGAGATACTGTTGTCTGCACTTCAATAAAGAGCTGTTGGCGCCATTAAGTTAAAAAAAAAGAGGTTTCTGACTGTAACTAATCTTCTGCTAAGTGTTCCCTTTCATTTCAATTTAGATTCCAGTTCCAAACAAACTTTAATTTATTTGTGAAGTGCAAAAAAATGCAACGAGGGGTAAATACTTTTTGATGACACTGTATGCCAATGGCACCATAACTAAGAAGATACCTTTGGTGTGAAGGAAGTTGAGAGCCTGAGCAATGTCCCTGACCACTTTGCTGGCCTCTAGCTCATCAAAGTGCTTCCGGTTCTGGATGTGAGTGAGAATGGAGCCTGTGGAAACAGGAGGGCAACGGCTGTCAGGGAAACAACGCCATGTCACAACGGAATAGAAATCACTCAATGTCCACAGGAGGACTAGTCTTACAGGATTAATCTCCAACAGATGATGGGGTACTTTATCAATATCGATCACTTTCATCAGTCTTATCGTAAAACAAAATCACCTAAGTTATGAAAAAACTAAAAAACTCTACATCAGATGCTTACCACCCCGCAACTTTTCAAACACCAGGTAAAAACAGGAGTCATCTTCAAAGAACTGGACCAATTCCAATATGTTCCTGTAACAGCGAGATTAGAAAACATTAGATATTTGTTTTGTTTGTTTCCTTGGACCACAGGCTAGTAGATGGCAAAGGTGCCCACCTGTTTCCCTGGCACTGGTAAAGTGTCTCTACTTCCCGAAACACTCTGCTGCGACTGTGCCCGACACTCTTCTCTATTATCTAAGCAACCAAAACAGATGTGGTTATTCATTTAGGAGGACGCGGTCCAGCTTTGAGTCTAAAATGAACACACTCGCACTAACAGTGATGTGTGGAAAACTTCCATTTCTAGACTACCTTAACAGCAAACTCCTGGTTATTCTGTAGGCTTATGCATCCTTGGACTTTGGCGTATGCACCCTGACCGAGCAATTCATCTGTCAGCTTGTACAAGTCTGAAAAAGGTTATATGTGTCAATGTTTTCCAAAAACAACATGAAAGATTAACCCCGTTTCTTTCAAGTTCTTTCATTGAGTTACCATCAAATGTTTCAGTACAGCTGTCAGTTGCTCTTGATCTCCTTTTCTTTTTCCTTCGCTTCACTGCATCGGGGATACTTAGAGGATGGCTGGTCTCCGTCTCTGCATGAACAACATGACAGAATATACATGCATACACATGCAGTAACAACTAGAGACAGCAGGCTATTGATCTAGCTGTACAAAGCAATGAGTTTGTTCTAGAGCTGTTGCCCAAAGTGGGCATTGGTCATATCTGAGTTGCAGTACCTGCCATGTCTTGAGGGTGGCACTGTCTCTCTTCTGTTGTAGCCCCGCTTAAATGAGCTCCCCCAAAGCTCTCCCCTCCAGGTCCCACAGTCATGAAGCCGGGTTGTATCTGAGAGAGGAAGAGAGAGTAGGAGGTAGAGGCAGAGAGCATGAGAGAAAGTTCGAGAGGTGCTGGATAGATCAGGCAGTAGCAGTAGATCAGGTAGAGGGAAAAAAAACACCATAACTAAACCTTTACTGTCAGCTTTTCTAAAGTAACAAGAATATTGACAGCCACTCTGCTAGTACTAAAACATTCATATACATGTTTTTCAATGTAAATATAGCCAAGCTATATTTTTACTACAGTGACGGTCTGCTTATCTTTCCACATGGCAGACTGCCAGCACATTGGCCTGATGAGACCTGAACTCGTCAGGGGGAAAATGCCTTATCTACTAGGAGTAGGCATTCCCAAAAGCGTTTTTCACAAGCTAAAATACAACATACTCATGAGAAGAGTTTGTATTTCTACGCATTTACACGTTTCAAGTTCCTGAAAGCAGGCTGTTTGGTAACGGCCACGGACAATTCAAATGAGTAACTTACTTGGAGAGAGTGCTGGAGAACATTCAGATTTGGCATGTTACCATGCCTCACCATATCTCCTGTCTGAAAAACGGATACAGATTTCAGAAATCCATTACTAGTGGACGAGGCATGGATGCATGCATGTGGTCAGACAGACTGATACTTAAAACTCAGTTGCGAAATTATCGAAGAGTACAGAATGTGAGCAATGCCAATGAGATGCCTCTCGGTGTTGAAACTGGCCACAATGTGAATATTTCAAATTCATTCTTGAATGATCCAGAATCTGGTCAATCCATCTCGCACAATGCATACCATTTAAAGGACTCATAAACTGCGACTTGACTCTGAACAGTATAACATGTGATTGGGAAAAGGGAGATTAAACAATCCATTATTTTCCAGTTAATCCCAAATAAAGAGTCAAGTTATTGTATTACAAATATGACTGTCCAAACATTTATTAGGGCAGGAAATGAACATTCTCCAGACAAGCACACTAATGTTATCTAACGTTATGAGTCGTTCGACTTTATGACCGTGCCGTTCGAAGAGACATAACTTCTTGACTAGCGCGCTAGCAAGCTAACTTAACCGCGTTAAGTATAAACAACGTTACCTATCCAGCCCCATGTCGTTGTTAAAACTGCGCTGAAATGCTGTTGCGCAATAACTCTGCCACAATTAAATGGTTACAGATCCACTATAACTCAAGTCAGTTATCAACTATAGTAAACGTTGACAGTAGCTAACAATGTAACGTTATAAAGCTGATAGCAGGCACTTGTCGAAAGGTACGCTAGCTAACGTTAACTAAGCACACGTATGAATTGGCAGTGAATCGAATGATTGTTCTTAATACAGATAGCAAAATATTAAAATGTAATTACATTTCATACCTCGAGCGGCTAACGGTGCTGTTCCGCAAAAGCCGTAACCACTTGGTGATTTCTGATTCTGGGCTAGCCAGAAGGACAAGAAAGACAATTGAACTACGTAAACACCACGGCACAGTTAACTGAAAGATATGAAGTGAGTGGCTAGAAAACAGACGACACACCTACTCCTGCATGTCTTACTTTTACATTGGCTGAATCATTGCGACGTCATCGGTGTTCTGCAGCTACTGGGGCCTATGTCTGACCAGGCCCCTGTCCACATGATATGCATGTTTGCATGACGAAGACATGAGACCTGTCAGTGCCCTGAAATTAGGTTTAAAGTCATCTAATTCCGGAACGCGTAAGAAAAACCCTATCAACATTCAAATGAATGCAAACATTCACTTGGGATCTTAGAAAGGTCACATAGGATCTCATGGAATGGTTTGCAGTTTGGCCTGACACTGGACTAAAACATCCATAAAAACCGGTCAGATAAATTATGGCTCAAACATTTGATTCAGAGAAATCAGAAAACAATATATACATATATATTACATATAGAAACATCGAAAAAGTTGTGAAATTAATGTTTGGTAGATTATTTCTCTGTTGTAACAATGCTTTTTGGCAATACTTCTTGCACCGTTGGAAAAACCTGTTTATTTCCCTTTAAATGGTCTCATTTCTGAGAATCATTTATGTGTGGGATGAGCACCACAGCTGAGTATGTAGGGTGCGCTAATATCCCAAATCTTCTTTGCCAATGCCAAACATCTTGTTCTGTTGTTGCAATTGACTCTGGCGAATTGGATGATTCAAGTCTATCAGTAACAAGAAAGAAGCAAGCCATATTGGCAATTTTACAAAGTATTCAATTAACAAATAGCCAGGTGCCTCAGTAGTGTGGGGAACAACCATACACAGTAACAACAGCCTGGCACCTCCTCATCATGCTGGTCATTGCTGTGGGATTACATCCCACTCCTCATTCAGGATTTGTCGCAAGTTAGCCAACATGGTTGTGTTGGTCATGCCAGCCCAGACAGCACGCCCAAGCTGATCCAATAAGTGTTCAATTGAGTTGAGGTCAGGACTGTTGTCAGGCTATGCAAATCCCTCTACTTTCAAGTTCTGGAGGTAGTCTCCGATAAACCTGTTTTGTAGGGGCGAGCATTGTCATCTTGGAGGAACAAGTTTGGTCCCCGACTGTGGAGATATGGGATTGCCACTGGTTGCAGAATCTCATCTCAATATCATACTGCATTGAGATTGCCGCCAGTCATGACAAACCTTGTTTTTCCAGTGATGGAGATGCTGCCCCACATCATCACACTGCCTCCTCCAAAAGGTGTTACTCTATCGATAGATTTTCTATCTAATACACTGGCCCTTCGATTCAACTTCCGTAGTCAGATTATGGACACATTGCATGACAAAACGTTCCACCACATGTTCAGGTTCCAGTGCAGGTGTTGCCCACACCAGTGAGAACTGGCCTGATGTTAAGGGGCAGTCATGGCAGGCGTCCTGGCAGCCCCATGAGTCCAGAGAATGGCATATTTGTAGAAGACAGCCGACGATTCCTATGTGCTGAATAGGTAAGGAACCGGTGTTCTTGGGACGCCCACTTTGTAGTCTGTCTATGACATACCCCATTTCACGGAACTTGGCCTTCAGTTAGAAGATGGTACTATGGCTCACTCCAAATAATGCCACGACTTGCTTTTGTGGAACACCAGCTTGACGTTGCCCCATTGTACAGGCCTTATGAAGATCAGACAAATGTGGCATGCTGGTTCTTGGAGAAGACACCAATTGATCATTGTTGCAGGGCCCATGCCCACAGGTACCTGGGGGTACTTAAAGCCCAAAACAAGAATCAATAGCAACAGCAGAATTAGCTCTTTGGTATTGGCAGAGAAGATTCGGTAATTTTTTCATGAGTGCAACCCACATACACAGCTGTGCTGCTCATCCCACAAATAGATGTTCCTTTCAAATGGGGCACCGCTTTCATAGGAACAAAACAGGCTTTCCAATGGTATAAAATGCATTGTCAATAAGCATTGTTACAACAGAGAAATAATCTACCAAACACAAATTTCCAAACTTTTTGTTCAACGTTGTATGATATAATTTTCTATCAAGTTCATTGAAATATTCAACTTGTACAAAACATAACATAGCACCAAGTTCATCATACACTTTTTTACCAAAATATTGATTAAAGTTGTTTGTGAACCATCAATATATATTCAATAGTCGATTGGCTTGAGTTTCTTGCTCCAGTTATAGCATAAACTCCTGAAGGCTGCTGAACGATTCAAACTGCATTGTCCAAGTTGTTCAGCTGCATATTTTCTCCGTCATTGCTTTCTGAAGTAACACAAAACAAATTTGAAGTGAAAAAGACATAAAAGGCACACATCTAACCTTGTTTTTATTCACCCAATAGGTCACAGCAGTGTACCAAGGTTAACTATGCATACTACAGTTTTTGGGCTTAGCAGAATTGACAGTTAACAGCTCTCACAGAAACTATGTACAAGAACGTAAAAACTCAGACATATTCCATTGGTTGAATCACAGAGACTAACTCCTCTGTCAAACCAGCCAGATAAACAACTCCTCTACCCACAATTTTCTCTCTTTGTTCCCATTGACTACATCTCCTGTTTTCTCACCAGGGGCTCCAGCTCCGAGTGTTCGATAAGGCTGAATTCGGAAATGAAGTAGTAATAGTGTTTGTAGCATGTGTTGATGTGGGCCTCAGCACCCATGCTGCACACACTGTCGAAGTGATGGATGTACACGTGCACAAAGACTCGGAAGAGACGACTCAGTATCTTCTTACACACCTGCTGGAAGTTCTTAGGGAAGGGAACACCTAGAGTAAAGTAGTACAGAAAGGTTAGGGTTATTGGAGTGGCTTGCTCTGGGAGGAAATACACTGTGTGCACAATTATTAGGCACATTGTATTTTTGATTGATCTGATTTGATTGATTTGATTTATCAGTTGAGAAGCAATTAAAGCTTAATGGACCATATCATAGAACATGATTTTAATTTTACCTCAGACCCAGTGTTTACACTGTGTGCACAATTATTAGGCAAATTGTATTTTTCAGGATTCAATTTATTATTGAACAACTACAGTGCTCTCGGTCAATCCAAAATGTTAATAAACCTCAA
>JAVQJS010084577.1:0-26377 GCA_036024795.1 Galaxias rostratus | reverse complement strand
TTATATAGCGCTTTTCGAATACCCAAAGTCGCTTCACAATATATACATTGGATAACATACATAACAGAACTAATATGATCTGTAAAAACCTACATTATGGTATTGAACTATGTGCCCTGAATAAATATATTGTGACAACTCTAAATGCTTACAGTAAGCCATTTTGTAAACACAAGAGCAAGGTGCATAAAATTAAACCTGGATGGGACGATTATGTGGCTGAGCAATATGGTGCAGCTGGAGAAACTTTTAAACTCTGGTCAGAATCAAGAAGGCCTAGATAGGTAATTTCTTGAACATTATAACCTTAACAATGCAAGATTTTAATATGCTATTATTGTATTCAAATAAATTAGAATAGAATGCAGTGCACCTAAATAATATAAGTCATAGGCTCTGTCTTCTTGCTTGTCATGTGTTTTCCTAGTCTCGTAGTTCATGGTGACCTTCCAAACTCAATGTATGTATTTTTAGTGCCTGTCATCAAAGACATGGCTGGTAGACTAAATACCATGGATAACTACAGACCTATTGCCCTTGCCAGTATCCTCTCTAAAGCGTTGGAATTAATCATACTAGCAAGGTTGGGAATGTTTGTTCTCACCACTGAGTTTGGCTTTAAAAGAAAACATGGCACTGATATGTTTATTTGTGTTCTGAAGGAAATAGTAGCTAAATATGGGAACCAGAATTTCACTATTCATGTGTTGTATTGATGCATCTAAGGCTATTGACAGAAATAATCATGAAAAAGTATTTGTGAAATTGCTTACTAGAGCTGTTTGAAATGTTATTCTTGTAATACTAGTTTATGGTATGGCAACCTGACAAAGCAGTTTAAATGGGGTAATATTGTATCTGCCCCATTTCATGTAAACAATGGTGTTCACCAAGGTAGAATTTTGTCTAATTTTTTGTTCAATGTGTGTATGGATGATCTATCTAAACAACCTAACGAATGTAACTTGGGCGGTCTTATTGGAAACTCGGTTTTCAATCATCAAATGTACGCTCATGAACTGGTTCTATAGAACTATAGTCTGTGTTGGGCTGGGTTGCAGCAATTACTGAAGTTGTGCTCACAGTACGGCAATGATCATGACATTACATTTAATGCCAAAAGTGAAAGTGAAGTAGAGAGGATAGGAGATGAGTTTTTCCTGTGTTTTATCTGTGTGATTTTCCTTTCCCATGCAAGAAGATAGAATGCCTTGGCCATTTTCTTTTACTAATGATTTGAATGATGACAGTGAGATTTATTGACAGTGACAGTAAACTTTATGCTCAGACAAACATGTTTCTTTGCAAATGTAGTATGTGCTCTATCAAGGTGAAATGTTCTTTATCTATGGCACGGTTTGTGTTCTTTGGTGTTCCTACATGTGAGGCAGTTCTAAGACATCTAATGTACAAATGTATGTGTCGCTATGATGAGTCAGAGAACAGCATCATAGAGGCTTTAACCGACCGAAGGAAAAGTTGCTTTCCAGACTCATCCAGGCTCAGAAAGCATTGACGAGATAGCTTACATACGAACTGTCTTTCATAAAATTAAATTGCTTGTGGTTTTGACTTGTGTATCATCATTTTTTTATTTCTGTTTCATTTTGTCTCATTGACCTTCCCGTGAGTCTGGAATAAAGTTTGAAAATAAAAATGATAATAATATTAAAATTATTTCAGTTGCGATTTGAAAAATATAAGTAAATTCATACACATTCAAATCATGCGGCTATGGTGCTGTGCTTTCTTTTAAGGAAAATAAGGTGTAATATGAACACACATCAGTAGGCTAACAAGTAAAATATTTTTATTTTAAAAACTATTAAATGTTACAAAAGGGTCGCTCTAAACAAAAAAATACCCCCCCCCCCTCCCCCTTATTAAATTTAACAAATGAGAGAATGTTAACGAAAGTTGCAGATAATGCAAAAGTGCAAAAAAAATCGAAAATAAGTCAATACAATAATCTCAAATTAAAACTAAGTTCCGTTATGGGTCAGTAAATCCACTAACAAGAATAGTAGTCAAAGTTTGAACACAAAACACCAACAACTTTAAACACAATAAAATACATATTAAAATAAATAATAATGCATTACTCAACAAATTGAGAAGGAATTGCTAATACCAGTATTGAGTGCAATTCCATTACCATTTCACCACACAAAAATACATTAAAATCATACAAACACTTTTGCAAAATACATCTTGTTAACGTTGGGATCCTGCTGTGACACCTTGAGAAATTGAAACTGACAGTGGATAGGTGAGGAAAAAGTAATGTAAACAAAGTTATTTCTAGCAAGTTTTCCACTGAAAATAACCCAGGCAACCAAAATCTCTTACCATAAGCGCCACAGTGTTTCTCCAAAACATCTCATCATATACTCAGCAAGGTAGGAGACAAACAAATCCCATGTTTTTCCCTAAATAGTTACTACATGGTCATGCTTGTGTGCATCGTTTTGTAGCACTCACAACATCAGATTCCTGTATTTGTGTACAGTACTTCAACATAGGAGGGTGATGATAAGCAAGACTGCACATTGCAACGGGGACATTGTGAGTTGGGATGCTTTCCCTTTTGGCCTTTCCGGGTCACTTTGGACACACCCCTCTCCTAGGTAGCCACTGTAGCACTGGCACTGGAACGTAGTGTTCAAGGACATCTTCTCTGAATGCCCCAGCTGGCCTGTGACCGCCAGATTACCACCCTGACTGATGATGCTGTGTGTGTGGGGGTTCAGATGGAGGTATGTGTCCGTGTCGGGCTGTCTGCGTAGGCAGCGGCCGTGGGACCCACAGAGCGTCTTACTGCACTGTTCTGCTGCTGTGGAGACATTGAGCAAGTACCGTCCCAGTGGACCTCGCAGGTAGTCATTCAGGCTGGAGCAGCTGGTCTGGAAGTCAAGAGAATAATAATAGACGTGTTAGATCATAATAATAATAATGGCAGTGTTTGCTTGCGACTAACACATGTGAACATGTCGACTTACTTTGCTGCTTGCATAAGCAGAGTCACCCCAAAGAATAATCCCAGCTGCCCCCAATGCCACACTCTCACCAATGGTAGAGACCAGGTCGATCTATAGATATGGAACATAATGGAAATCAGTTATCCATCATAAAGAACGTTTTATGGTAGGCCCACTATGTCGGCGACAAAGTTGGAGTTCAAGCAGTAATTGAATAGCATTGGCTGTTTCAGTTTCATCGTACAACAAAACACTTTAATTGTGTTTTCAAACCCCGATCTTAGTGGTTTCGCGTACCGTCCACGAGCAGCTGCCACAATTGGCTCATGACTACATGACTTCAAACCCGCTAAAAATAAGAAACAACACCTGTAAAGCAAGTTACACCCAGACTTCATTGTGGTCAAAAATTTGCATGAGCAATGCCTAACATGCACAGGAAAATTTGGATTCCTTCAATGACCTCTGTACAGTAAGTCAGCGGTGCTTATCAGTGCATGCCCTGGTAGGGGCGTGCTCTCTGGAGGGTGTGTGAAAGAACCGTAGCACTACCAACACCCATCCTGCTCAATCGCACACGCTAGTGTGGAGTGCTGGGGTGTCAGCAAATACAGCAGGAAAAGGCTGCAGGAAGAGATTAAAGAGAGTCAAGAGGAAGAAGCCATATGGACACAATCACACACAAAGAAAAAAAATCTGAGCAATGATGTGATTGAATCAAACATAAAATGTTTGCCATATTCTAAAGTCGTTGGCAAAGTCATGAGTCTAGCTGTGTCATGCTCACATACTCAACAGGTTGCCAAACATTCGACAACATGAAACCTTATTCAACTGTCATACACCACACAGCTTTATCAGGAGGAGGTCACCGAGACATCACTACGGTAACGTGACGGATGTCGGAGGGGCCCTCCCAGCGTCCTCACCTCCGTCAGCAGGTCCAGGGAGCTGGTGTAGGTGGGCCGAGCGTACACAAAGACCGGACGCGCTGAGCCGTCCCCCGATGACGCCAGCCGCATCCCCTCCCGCACGCGGTTGCGGACAAACTGGCGGCCAGAGGGCGAGGAGCGCAGCACGCTGGCCATGTAGACCGAGGGGAAGAGGGCAGTGCTCTCCGTCCACAGCCACTTGAGCTGATCGTTACGGGACACCTCCACGTCTGGGCAGCGGCCCGTGTAGTTCTCCAGCATGCGCATGTAATCGTGGTTGTAGCAGTCCGGGAAGAGGTAGAAGCCCCACAACTGGTTGGGCCGCAGGCTCTTAGCCAACTTCAGGGTCTCCAGCATGAACTTGCGAGCTGACATCTCAAACTCCTGCTGGGCCACCCTGCCCACCTGCTCCATAGGCCACGTCGGGTTCCTCTGGGTCACCAGCTGGCTGGACCGGCGGCGGTACACATTCTTTGTGTCCCAGTTGCGTATCCAGAGCGGCCGCCACTCCTCCCAGTCAATAACGGCTAGACCCTTTGCACTCGGCTCACGGATGTATCGCTGAACACCTGCCGGCATCTTCTCCAGGTGTTGGCTGAGACTGGCCATTTGTGGCAGCCCGCCGTTGATTGCAGCATCATCTTCATAGTATGGGTACAAGCCCAAGCGGTTCTTATAGAAGATGGTAAGGTTTTGTTTCACAAAACCTTCGTTGGGGGAGGCCACGATCTGAAATTGTTCCAACTGAAACTCAATAGCGTGACGCGGCTTGCAGTCCTCAGTCGGGGCATTCCAGGCCAGCAGCAGAGGCTTCTGGCTGTAGAGGGGCCATCTAGTGGGCTTCAGATCTGCTGCCAAGAGACATTCCCACAGAAGGCTGAGCAGTATTAATACTTTCCAATCAGACAGGGTCCAGTGCAACATGACTTTTGTTGTGAATTTACTAAAACAGCTGTCACTCTCTGCTCCCCTGAAAAAAAAATACAATTAAAATAATTTAAATCATATTAGTATGGTCATTAGTATTATTAGAACGTCTTATGTAATTGGCTCAACAGGAATTAAAATTCAATTAAATAAAAAATATGAAGTGGGGTTAGTTTAGTAGTTGAGTGGTCTGCAGATTATTGGCTACCTATTTATTCAGCAGGCCTGTGATCATTTAAATTACCCTGGGTACGATTTAACTTTGGTCACGATAAAGTCAGATCTCAAATTAGTTTTAGATCTGAAAGATACGAATTCCTTCCAAGAGGTTTTAGTGATAGGATACACGATCAATATGTAGATTATACCGATCGGTTCAACGATTTTAATAAATTAATAGTTGCAATAGCAAAGCTATAAAGTTAACAAACAATAAAAGAATACATCTAATACAAAACCACGATACGAAAAAAATCCTAATAATACATGGGTAGAAAGTATTCAGTGCCTTACGATCAATTTATGAACGTCAAACTTTACTTACCTTTACAGACAGACTGAGGAAGCATTCCCAAAAGCAGGATTGTCCTATCCTCAAAATAAATATGTGACTACGGAAAAGAGAAAAGTGCAACTGGTGTTACACAACACAGTAATAACAAATTACAACACGTGTATGCGAGTTCTTCGTGATAAAAATGATTTTGTCCACATATTTTCCCAATTTATCAGACAGGAGCCCACCCCCCGTGCTGTCAAATCCACGCGATTCGCTAATCCTTAATGTCAGAGAAGTAGAGCACTTCACAATGTTCCATTCAGAAAGAACAGGGGGAGTGGCGAGCCAAAATGTAAAAGTTATAAATCTCAAACTATAAAAATGATTCACTCAGCGTTTCTATTTTACCCTGCTATAAGCAACTCAAATAATGTTGAGAACGCTAGTTCTTGTGAATTCTACAATTCGGACAATTTGTTCAGTATAGGCTTGTTGAATTAATCAGCCTAGTACGCTGAAATGGATACATTATTGCGATGTCCATATTATGTCACTTCTTGTATGAATGTAAAAATGAGGACATCAATAAACCCTTTAAGCAATATCTTCGACACTTTATATCTCATTTAACTTTTAAAACAAGTAATTGGTTGCAATACAATATGGCAAATGTTTAAATTACATTAACATTAATGTCAACCAGAATGTGTTATGTCGTTAGCAGCATTGCAAAATTTTCTCTGGTGTTCTGAAGTTCTTACTTTGGCATGCAACAGAACGGACCAGTAGATTTTGCACACTTTCGGACATGCCCAAACGTCTGGCGCGCAGATGTCACTGCTTGAGGTAAATTTGATTACGGCCATTGGCAATGCCGTGATCTAATCATGTAACAAATGTTGTTACGTTTCCAGGTAGTGAACACAGTCCATAGGCCTACTGGTTTTAAATAAAGTATCAGAACATTGCAAATAATAGAGAAAGACATGTTATAAGGCTGAGCTTGTCTTTGACTAAATACATATTTATGCAACTGAACAGTGTCTAACAATTTTGTTGATTTGGACAAACCCACTATTAATTGTTATTATTTATAAAAATAAATTATGTCAGGCCTTCTAAGAAAATATACACATTTTGTGTATTTGTAAAACCATATAGGGTTTTTTGAAGAAACTGCAATTTGAGCTTTGGTTTCATTGCAAAACAATTTCCACAAAATTACCCCACAAACTAAATACTGTTTAACTATTATAAATGACTGTTCCATTGAAGCTTCCTCAACATTAAATTGAAGGATAGCTTTAAAAATCTGTCTTAAATCTGTCTTAGTTATGAATAAACTTGAACATGGATTTAAATGGAAAGAATACATAGAAAACAAATCTTGTAAGGTAAAAAACAAACGATGCATATGTACTCTTCTTTATATTCAGTGGATGCAGGCTTTTGAGGTCAGTAAGTACACAGTTATAGCTAGGGGACCTAAACTGTACCGAGGACACATGTGATGTGCAGGAGTTCAGTGTTCGGACAAAAAGTTTTCCTGTGTCAATGTTCCGCTGTTTGTTCTCTCAGCCATGCTGACTCACCTGCCCATGTCATCAGTTTTCTACATAGCCCTCCCTGTGTGTGTGCATTTCAAAGAAAGCGGGTATGTTTTCTTTTGAACAAGATGTGGATTGAGAATGTTCCTGTTTCCCTCTGGCCTTTGGTTTCCTTTGACCTTTGACTCCCAGGCGTTACACTAGCAGCAGCCAGGCTTTCAGCCCCATCAGGAAGCAACAACAATGTGAGAGGAACTGGAAACACACACCCATTCACCTTCACTATCCACTTTGTTACCGCTTCATGAATATGGACTGCATACACGTAATTTACCCAGAAATCCCAAACATAAGTTGTACATGTTCACTGGACAGTACAGTACTGAAAACAGTATATACTTTATCATTAATTAAAAACCATGTCAACACTGATGTTTAATTGTACAATATATTAAACACATACTATTCACCTGTTCCATTAAAAGTATACTAACCACCCGAACAAATAATCAAAGAGGCACCCAAGCAGGTGCCCTCACACAAACACACGCACCCACGCACAAACACACACACACACACACACACACACACACACACATACAAAAAGACAATTATCCTTGCCCTTTTTTGGCAATGCAAAGCTGTTATGTTCCCATTCCAATCCAACTCATCCTTTTTATGTGTTAATAGTTCACCCTAATGTAGAATATTTTTTTTTTGTCTTTTCCATTTGAGAGGACTGTGTTCAGGGAGGGAGCATCAAAAAGCAGTAAAGAGGAAATGCATCAAAGTGACCGACCTCTGGCTTTAGAACACACCCAACCAAATTCCTCCATTGGGACGAGACATGCCCGTGAATATTCTGTCCACTCCGTACGCAGGCTGTCTAAAACACCATTAAAAACATTTAATTATCTTTCCATGATTGTTTAATCTTGGTACGAGCACAACCAATAGATTGTTTTCAACAAATACCTTATTCAGTTCACTATCAAGCAGTTGAAATTTTTTCTGGGAACCAACTGAAAGAAAATGTACAGTTGTACATGGCTGCCACCTAGAGGGAAGCCCTTTAGTATCATCTCTGCTATTCATTGTACTGTATATTTACTACCTAAAGAAAATAAACATATACATTTAGCGTGGGTCATGTTCATCTATTGGACATATTTACACCGGTCCACTTTCTATACTGTTTATACTTTTTATACGGATCCACTGTCTATACTGTTTATACTGTTTATACCTCATGGTATTGTGTTCATATTTATCTATTGTATTCATATTTATTTACTTATGTATATACACTTTACTGCATTTTACTGCTTATTTTGCACTTCTGGTTAGATGTTAAATGCATTTCGTTGTCTCAGTACGTGTACTCTGTGCAATGACAATAAAGTTGAATCTAATGTAATCTAATATTGTGTGAAGTGGAGGTTTGGGAATAAATGAGGTATTTAGAACCGTAAGGAAATGTAATATCACTCTGGTAAAGATTTGGTTAAAGAGCGTACAATACTTGCCTGCTGCTTATAGTGATCATTTAATGGAAATTCTGGAACAAAGAAAACCAACTGAATAGGAATGTACAATTTGTTGTAAGCAAAATGTTTACTCACTTACAGTCATATCTTATTAGGGTTCCTAACGGTTGACTTTTTGTCTGATTTGGTATTTGAGCTTCTAGCTTTAGTTTGATTGCACCTTGATCATACTGCTATAACAGGTGCTTGGGAAAATTCCATATATTTTTTTTTTGTTGCATTGGCAAATTGCTTTTGACAAAATAAAAACCCATCCTTACTAAAAGGTATGATTGCAAATACTTCCACCACAAGATACTCTGTTTTTATGATATCAGGCATCCAGTAAGAACACGTTCTTGAGCTTAGACAAAACATAGGGAAAATGCACTTTTCATTTTTTGAGAGAGTAGGTTTGCATTGTTGTTAAACGGAAGTACCACATACATTTGCATTTTCAGGAATTTTTATAGTTGAAATACTCAATTCCAAACCATTACACTTTACAAGCAATTCCCTTGACAATTACTGGTCATTTCTAATGTACTCAGAAAGACGTTTTACATGCAAAAAGCGGTTTGAAAGATATTCCGCTAAACTTCTACAGACCAAGGCAGTCTTTAGGTGGTTGGTGAAGGTTGGTAAGACAGTTTTTGACCACAGCAGACAAGTCCTATATGCCGCAGATAGTCTGGTGGTATCAACAGGTTTCTTAAAAAACTGAATACGTAAAACAGGTTTATGTATACCCATGGTCAATTCATGATTGAGACATTAATCAGTTCAAACCTTCAAACTATTAAAGGCCTCAGAGGTCTGTTTCTTTAGACTGTGTCGATTCAAACAGATGTTGCACACAACTGTACTGTCATTGTCACAACAAAACCCCAGTATTACACCCTAAGGTTTTACTAAGAAATTATCACAATCTAATTCTGAACTATAAATACTGTACATATACCAAAGTTAAGCAAAGATATTTCAGCATGGTATATTGTTTATTCAAGTATTTCCAACTCTGAAAACTAACATTATTTACAACAAGTTCACTAGTGCAGGTCTGAGCTCAAATGACAGAGGCAGACTTAGATATGACACTATATATTACATTGAAAACATAGTAATTTACAGTCAAATGAATAAGCCATTCATATACCCTATATTACTATTACATATTTCCTTCATTTCTCTCTCAAACAGACAGACCTACAGACAGCCATATATACACACATACACACACACACACACACACACACTTATCTATATTCCACCAAAGGCTCAAAATAATATCCTTCACATTCCACATGTCCATTTTCTCTCTCCAAAGCAAAAGCTCAACATGATCTGTTCATCGCTTGAGGTTGGAAACTCAGATCCAACACACCGTCTTCTTAGAAGAACACAAGCATTAGAGGGGACCTAAGATGACTAAGGGGTTTGCTTGCAGGTGGAGGTGTTGAGCTGAACGGACCTTCATGAATGTTTGTCTTTAAGTCAAGTCCAATAAAGCTCTTCACACCTCACAGAGGATGACAGGGAAGTCCACATGGATGCGGGGGTGGTTCAGCTTCACAATTCCCTAGATTCAAGACAAAAGTAGCATCAAATCTCAAAAAAACTTTCATCCCAAAATGAGTGCCCTTTATCAATCTTTCATTTCAGAAATGCTGTACCCCTTATTCAGCTCACCTGAGGTATGAGATTCTTGTGAATCCTCTTCAGTTTGGACTTCTTGCGGCCATTTTTTGTAACCACCGTCTCCTCATAAAATTCATGGGCCAAGTCGCCATCCTCATCATAGTAAAGAGAACTATTACAAAAACATTGGTTGGATGAGGACGGTACAAATTCAGAACCTTGAAATTGATTATTAATTCAATAAAAGATAAACACAAAAAAATAGAGAGGGCAGACTTGCCTTCTCCTTGTGAAAACAAACGGTGTTTTGCAGCCTTTGTGGCGTGCCACAGACTGCTCACTAGTTTCACTGGACGAATCCCCTCCAGATCCTGAACCCGCAAAAGGCCAAGCACTTTTAGCCTTGGACCCACTTCCTCCCATCTTCAAGTAGGGGTCATGGTCTCCAAAAATTTAGAAAAGCCTTAATTATGTTTGTTAGCTGAGCACCAATGAGTTCTTTACAAAGTTTTTGTCCTGCAACACACAGAAAATGACATTTTATTACGTATTGTAAATAGTTGATGCACTTTGACTTGGTGTAATGTTGTATACATCCTACCTCTCTTTAATTATCTTTTTTGTACTCAAACGTTATATTTTGATCGAACGTTCGTTCTTTTCCAGCGACAACCTAAGTGGCCGAGTAACGTTATTCGGTTTTCTCTGCTTTACATGTATACACAAGCCAGAGCTAGATAATAATAATAATAATAATAATATGACAGCTAGTTTGGAATAGGCTATTTTAGCTACCTATGGTAGTATGTCTGACCGGGAAGCGAACAGAAATCAGCAGGCCAAGCTCAAAGCCAACCGAGTAGCCTATGCTAACTGGGTCAATCAACCAGTTAGTTTATTCCTTACTGCATTTGATTGTTTTTTACTGCCTGTTTAGTATGTTCGTTAACCACCTCTTAACAAAAGCTCCATATAAGAACACATTTGCTTGACAGCTAACCGTATTAGCACAGCAACGACTTGCTAGCTAGCTGATTCTCTGCCAACGACGTAGTGAACATTTACGTAGCTAAACAAAGTTAGCAGCCCAATGTTGACAGGTTAGCATTGGCTAACATTAGCAAGCTAAAGTTACCTAAATGCCATACCGCATCATTATATTCCTGATCAATCCACACGTAAAACTCTGTCGCCTTGGATGGAGGTCTCGCAGGTCTATTTGGTAGTAAGAGCCAAGCACACGTAATATATCAGCACATCAGTGCTAACAAGTAGCATTGCCAATCAAGCCAGCTCACCCAAACAAACGTTCTGACGCTATGATCTAGCAAATGTCGAGTGGTCAGATGACTTCGATTTAGTAAACTGCTGTGATCTGGTAGTATCTTGCAGGCTGCAAGACACATTCATGATGGATCAAATCAATCTTACTAATATAGAAATTAAACGAATACACATAGTGAATAATATAATTGTTTATGAAACTGTGCAAATTTATTACTATGACAATTACATGTTAAGTAAACAATCTGGTATGTTAAAGTGATCGTTTCAACATGCTGCTCTCAACTTATATAAACGTTTAAAAATAAAGAAAGAAGAAACGCAGGGTTACATACATTACATAAAGTATAAAGACATACAAAAGTAACAAACAGAACAAATGAAACATGAATGAAACATTTGTAACAGCTTCCTGATTAATCTTTAAAAAAATTAAGTTAAATAAGAGATCCCACGTCTCTTAATTAGCATTCACAGCTGAAAACAAATATTCATTCCTCTGTCAGACTAAAAAGTGGACAGCTAAAAGTAACACACAACTAAATGGGTGCGTAAGAATAAATTGGTAGACTGCAAGGTCAAGTGAAAATGGCATCACCTTGCAGCAAACGTCTATTTTCTTATGCTTACGGGTATCTGGGTATATAAACGCATTAACATGTTACGATTTCATGTCATGTCATGAAAACCTCAAAGCGTAATGCTATATAGCTGGACGCCAGATGTGGACCCTTACTTCAGTTAAGCACAGACGAATATCGCAGGTGAGGCACTACGTACAATCAAATGACTGCCAATGAAAGCAACACTGGACAAAGCCGGCACTTCACACATCAGTCACTGTTTCTCATGCTCTCAAGTCTCATTTTTTCCCAGGCACAGCAAACTCTCTCCAGATGTAAGGCACGTCTCATCTCTCACACTCTTTTTTGTTTTATCACACGCACGCTCGCTCGCGCTTGCTCTCTTGTGCTCTTGCGTCCCTATCTTACATACTCTCGTTCATTCTCCTCCCTTTGAGGGAGTGCTGAGTTGTCTTGTGTGGATACATGGATGCAAGGATGACTGGTTATCTTGCGATAGTTTCCAGCCAAGTGGTGCATGCGTCCCCCAAACAGAGTTCATCTCAGCCAGGAGTGGAGCCAACCAGAGCCTCTTGCATCTTTGTGCGGGCCAGGGCATATCGCTGCACTATTTGCTTGACGTGCTCTTCCTCCTCCCGTTGCAGAATGCGCAGAAAGTTCTTAAGCTCGGGCTTTGAGAAGGCATCCCACTGTGTTGACAAACAAGCCATTGGTTAAGATTTTTTTTTGGCATGGTTCATTTAGTTCAAACTAGCAGGTTGGCTTTACTCACGTTGACTTCGCCAGTCTCGTTTTCCTTTAACACTAGACCAAGGACTTTCTCATTGGGGCCAGCACATAGACGCAGGGGAAGAGGAAGCTCGTCATCACGCAGCTTACGCAGATATACTGGGAACGACACAGAGAATAAAGAACCAGAATAAAAAGTAAAATAAAAATTATTTATGCCACATCACAGACTGTTTAAAGCACAGCAAAATAGCATGCATATATACATAACATTGATCCATATTAAACAGATAACAGCCACGCCTACCCTGCTCATGGCGCTCGGTGCGCTCAAACAAAGCAAATTTGCCTGGGTTGTCTACCACTGTAAACTTCTTCAGCAAGGCTTCAATGACTTCTCGAGCACGCGTGCGCGAGCTAATGTGCAGGTGTTTGGACGTGTCCTTGGGCAGGTAGAAGGAAGTGCGGCGCTTCACTCCCGCAGACTTCCTCCCTCCAACATCCTGTGCAGAAGAGCCTTTCTTTGGTGGGGGAACTGACACAGGACGTGCCAACTTGAACTGCACCTTGATGAACCCAGTGTAGGAGCCATCTTTGTTCTGTTGAGGATGATCAATGACTTAAAAAGATAATTTTTTTATATATTTCTAGTAAAAGTTTACTCGTTTGATAAGGATATAAGTATGGTTCACTCTAAAGTGTCACTCACCATATTCATGAAAAGATTGCTGTTAATTTGAGCATTGTACTCTTTCACCTTCTGCTGAATGTCAGCAGTTGACAACTCCTTCTTTCCCCATTCAATCTGTTCATCCTAATCAACAGTGAAAGAAAAACAAATTAGGGGCATGAAATTGTTACTGTTTAAAACTTTTTAAGTATCTCAACTGTTTTAGGCCCATTTCTTGTAAACATTTAAGTACAATCATTGGAAAGGGCTTGGCAGTACCATAAAAACACCACCATGTGTCAGCATTGAGTGATCATTTGAGTGTTGGTCAGTTGAAACATACAAACATACAAAGCTGTCCCCCTTCCTTCCTTAAATGACAAAAAAAAATGATTTAAAAGAACTACTGAAGAAGAGCGATATCAATATAGTCACTATTACCGGATATCCAATTTTACAGGTCCGGATTAGACATTCAGCTAATAAATTGAGAAGGATGACCTTAAGGATCAGACTGGAATGAGATTTCATTAGTGGTGTGGTGGAGAATTCACAGGGATCAGACATCCAACAGTGCCGGGAGAAAGTGGAAACTGCTGTCTACCCTAGATCTAAGCTATAACCTTTTATATGAAGCCAACATGATTTTCTTATTAACCAGACATTTTGTGTTAAGATCGTCTTGTTCATCACAACGTGGCTACATGGTATCATACTTTTAACTTCCTGTGAATGTCTGAAACATATGATGTCAGCTCTGACCAATCGAATCCCTTTGCTCCTCCTATCTCTGGAAAGGGAGGGCTTTGCCACGTGGAACCTGCAGCTGTCGGCCATATCTGTGAGACCCGGCTTTGGGCAGCATTCCTTAACTCGATGATCGTATAAAAATAGCCTTCACCTCCCTGAGGGTTGCCCTCCTCCTGGCCGTGTGTAAGACAAAGACTTCCTCTGTTCTAAAGATTTGGCTTGTAGAGTCAGATGCTGAATCACCCATTCTCACTCATCTTTCCCAAATGCACATTTGGCCCGCAGCATCTGCAGGTCCTATGTGGCCATACCCCTTGACACATTAACCACAGCTATGTTCTTCCTGTCTCTAGGTCTATTGCTCAACCCTCACTTCCTCTATATATAGAAAATAACATGGTTTTGGATCAAACTGTAATTAGGACAATAATCAACACAATATATTTAGCTTCTATTCCATTTTCCTCGTGAATAAAAAACCAGATGGGTAACCTTTAGATCAATATCCCACAAATCTCTACCGAGCTCTCTTGACAACGGCGCTACCACTCAATTAGATGTTTAACCCCCAAGACTGTTGCCTAGCACCTTCTGTATGATCTGAATTAAATGTAATGCATGACTCTGCTGTCACGACTGTAGTATTGGCTCATGTTTTACAAAATGGCAACTATAGCAAGCTACAGCTATAAGACATGAACAGGTTTCCTCAAGGCCACATATCAGTATGTAAAACTAAAGCTGTACTGGGACTAGATCAATAATGTGAATCCTGAGGCAGCACGACAGGCTGTTGTGTTAATGGCCTGCTGTTAGCTAGTCAATTTGTAGTCCCGAGAGACCCGTTCTCCATAGGACTATAGTTGCTGTTCAGTCCAGATATAGACATCTAGCCCACATTTAGAAGGAACAGCTATTACATTATTTTTTGATAATTTCCTGACTTGTTGGGATACTTTTTCATCTTAAACCATTAAGGGACTTTTCGTTATTTTCTCTGACTACCAATTTACCAACATGCCACTGTTTGACTGTACACATTCGGATATTTTCAAAAATTTTGATCACGATTAAAAAAATATATATAATAAATAAAATGTCCTTGAAAGGTTTGTATGTGAAGCCCCACCACAGCAACAGCTGAATTTGTGGAAGTGGTCTTCTAAACTACACCATTGCAAAGACAACAGGAACAACACATTTAAGATTATCAGTAAACGCCATATTTTCAGGAAGTGTTTGGAAAAAATAGCAACTGTTCAATTTAAAGTATCACGTGTATTTAAATAACATTTACGTACAAGTTCACGTTTTTAGACTTGTCCGAACTCATCCAAGCAGGGGACAAAAACTCAAGAAGTTGGGACAACCAAAGAAAAAAGCTTAAATAACGTCAAACATCATGCATTCTGAACTATTTATAAAACATATAGCAATATTTTATAGCAAAATAGAAGCCTTATCTTGCATGTTGATGCCATAAAGTGTGAAATGGTTGACATACGATGTGTTGCGGACCAGCAGGATGCACATCACAAACTCAATAGAAACACGAGCTAAGATTAAGAGCTTGAGTGGCATACTGTCCAACCAAAAACGCCAAATGAATAATGTGTCGGATACTTAAGTGTAAATGCAAAAGAAGTTTATGCATTACTTCAAACACATTATTTCCACAGGGTTATTCTTCTCATTGGAACTGTTATATGTGCGTGCGTTTGGCTATTCAGTCACACAATTGTTTCTTGTCTCATAAATTAATCATTAGATGTTTTAAGCTTAATTGTTAGTTGACGCCCCTCATCTCACCTGTTTAACACTAACAGTGTCTTTCTTGAGCTTGCAATTAAAGGACGTTCGAGCGGTAAAGTACTGCTCGAACTCAGAATCGGGATCATCTTCACTGCAATACCCGCTGCTGGTGGAGCTTCCCCATGTCTTTTCGAAAGACATAGTCTTCTCCTCGTTCGTAGCTGCATTCATCGTTGAAAAGTAGAAATGTAGCAAGCTAATGCAAAAAGCAAACTACTGCAGCAAGCACAAACAAAAATCGGTAATACTGCTAATCTAATTCGCGTTCCGGTACCGGTAAGTTTTATGATAAGGCTATCAAAACAAGTTGGAACCACTGTATGAATCCGAGGGAATTAACTTTATTATTTTAAAAAAATCTGAGCTCTAATCTGAGATACTCTTACTCGTATTTTGTCGTCTATCTTGAAAAATGAAACATTGATTGAATTTTGCCACGTTCCTTTCAACTGACCACGTTTTAGATTGTGTTCCGTATGAACGCCGTATGTGTCTGTGTGTGTGCGAACAGGATGCACTTTCAGCCTACGCCCGAGCCCGCTCACCCCCGCCGTTGAGGCCTCACCCAGGCGGTTGAAAATACACAAAACTAGCGGAGCTAGCCATGATTGGACGAAAGAGGAAATTCCAAACACTAAATGACATCATACCCCCCCCCCCAGCGGGCCAACACAGTAACTCCAGCGTGAGAAATATAAAAGAATAGTGTGAGAACCCCAGAGCCAAGTCAGAAAACTTTAGGAAAAGTACTAAAGTGGTAAGGTAGGCAGCCAATAAAAAAGTTTGTTATGGTGTGCACTAACATGTATCAGACCTCCAGACGTCTGCCAATTTGGTATTTTTTCTTAATGTTGAAATTATTGGAATGTGAAAGAGCAATTTATTATCTAAATAACATAAAGCCTACAATGAAGGATTTAACCACTATCAGTGAGGAAGGACCCAGCAATAGCAAACAACATAGCCTTGGTGTGGGTCAACACTGCTGCATAAACTACAAAAACATATTTTGATATCTAATCCGTTCATGATGTTCTTACCACATTTGTATCTGTTTCTATAGAGTGCTCCACAACACATAACTGGTCCACGGTGGAGCTATGGTCCAAAACACAGTCCAATTGGATGAGGGCACGGCACCGGTAGTGACATGTGAATCTGCAATCTGTGAAAGAAGCAGTCACAAGACTTTAACAATCATACCACATGCTTTCACCACACGGTGCCTAGTTGAAACACATAGCCTGACTGATAGCTATAGCCTGACAAAAATATATATTTTTAAAAACAAATATGCAGGCAATGTTTACAATGTTAAATATAACATAAAATGTAGTTACAGCACACAAACTTGAAATGCCATTTCTTCCCCTTTATTTGTGTTGCTTCCTTGTCTAGTGATCATGAACATCTGCTGTCCCCCAACGGTAATTTAGAGTCATTACAAGTTTCAAGCTCAAGGTCAGTATAGCCACAAACTAGTCACACTAACCTTGTTGCAAGAACATTATGATACCATTGTAAACTGTAACTACTTTTCTTTTATTGATTTACGACAAATTTGATCTAGGACACACAACGTGCACACAAAATAGCACATTACTAAAGAACAGAAAAGGGAGGAATTTATGAAAGCTCCCCATAATCCAGAAAGGGACAGTTAGAATCATATGAGCTCAGACCGAAATATATGCAACAAATGCCATGGTCACAGTGCAGGGTGTCACGCAGACTGTCAGAGCCTAAACTGAATGTTTGCAATGCTTGTTATTGGTTCCATCTGTTGGTTTCTACCACGAGTTCAGGTCTTTACAAAGGAAAAAAGCATAACAACAAAGCAAAAGGGCAGTCGTTAATACAAAGGACAAGTCCACTGACATCCCTTTCCTGTGAAGGAATTGTAATGGAATGTCAACGAAGTAGTAATTAATAAATAATGTGTTACAAACGCAAAAGGCGTCAGTCACTTGTCAACAATATATCTTCCCTTGTGATTTGTTTGCACAAGGAGAGATTTTAGAGTACAAAAAGGAAGTACATCTCAACAGAGAGACTACAGTAAAGACTAGAGAGGAATGCAGTGAAGCCAATTGCAACAGGAAAACAAAACAAACACTGAAACTACCTAAATAAATAGCCGTTACATGGCTCAAAAGTGCCAGGATAGGAATGACCAATGTTCCTCTAAGAAGTTCCTAATCAAAGCCAATTCATTCCTTTATGAATGCTGAGGCTACAAACAGCTGGGCTACAAACAGCCCACTTACTGTTGCAGATCTATATAGCCTGGAACAAACTGCATTTGCCAACACAGATGTTACATAACACATTGTGTATTATCCCCTCACGCATTCTCATTGACGGTGAAACCTCCCTAACGTTTCCATCTCTCTGACTTAAGTTTAACTGACCTGCAAGCACACTGACACACAAAGACACACCATGCACATGGGCAAACACAAACATCTACACACTTCATGAATCCTACGCATTTTATGCATCTACTGCCTATACTCACTGGCACAGCGCAAGCTTTGCTTGTAGAGCCCCCATATGAAGTCCCCGCACAGGTCACACCAGGTTGGCTGAGCATGGCTGCAGGGCTGGAAGTCATGGCCCTCGCCTCTTTCGTCTGTCAGCCACGGATCTTTGGCATCACCCAGTATGCGGATGATGCCCACTCGGCTGAGCAGCTCTGGAACTTTCCCGGGGCTGATCCTAAGGGCATTGGTCCTCTCCAGGCGAGGAGGGGAACGAGGTGCCTCTGGACAGGTCAACTCTATCCGGTCCTTGTCTAGTCTCAGATCCTGAAGCTCAATGAACTCCCCCCAAGACATTGTGTCCCTCAAACCCCTGGCTTAGCCATTGTCTGTGGCAGGTGTATCATACCTGCAACTACAGCAACAATCAAATCAATCAACTAGGTGCTTTTAGAAGACAAGAGTAAACCCAACTTAAGGCGAGGTTATCATCTACAATAATTATACTTATATTTAAAAGTTACAAGTTTTTCTTAAACTAACAGGCTCCACCCAATACAGCATATACGCAGTAAAATCGTTTTATAAACTATTAATAATCGTACTATCAATTTAGAGGTGTTCATGCATGCAAAGTACTATAAATCATTGCAGCATATAGCCTTCCTTTTCGGTCGTATTACGCTATCTAACAGGACATGCATGGGCTCATTATTTCCCCTGTTCTTGTAATCACTGGGGAGGGATCGAAAACACGTTAGGTTCTCTAGTTGGTTTAACATGTAAAGTTATCAATTTTAACAGCTGTTCAACTGAGCATCCAACTCGTATTACTCTCTTGAAAAAAGGATGTGAGATTGTTTAAATAGTTCAATACCGCTTAAAGTTAATAAATGTACACACTGCTTATTATGTGATAATCGTATATTCTAATTAACTCTAAAGACTGTAATTTACCTCATTGCGAACCGCCTCGGCGGCAAACGCTCCGTCTCGTTAGTTAAATTCCCCTATGCAAAACACTTTCCACTGAAATGGTTACAAATAACGGAGGTGTGCTCTGTCTTGCATGCTACATCTCTGGAAACATTTGATCACCTATCTACGTAACTTCCAACCGCTTTTAAAACATCGTCTGTATGTCACAGCTAAGGCGTAAGTATTTTTAAAGCTTTCTAATAGTACTATTTACTGTTACTTTCCGAGCATTTGGAGATCATCAAAACTGAAGAGGAAAAAAGTGAGATGAGAAGGGTCGCCTTGAACATCCGGAATGGTTTCACATAGGGGGTGCCTATGAGTACAGAATAACTAGTTCGCAGTATTGTCTGTTGAAAGGAGACCATAGGTTTTTGGCAAAGTACTTTAATCTGGATTCAGATTTGACTAAGATCGTAGCCTGAACTCATATGCTATTGGGTGAACCTTGGAAAGTTACAATAAAATATTTGAAGGATTCTGATTTTATGCTTCATCATCTATATTCATAAAGCTATCTTTTGGACGACCTATGCTATGAGATTAATGATAAAACGAGCAGGCAGAGTTTAACTTCTACCCAAATACCTGCATAGACGTAGGCATATTAACCATGTAAAAAGCAAACAGTTTTTGGAACATATGGTGCACAACACACTCATAAGTAAATACAGTATCTGAATATTATCAGACTCAAACATAGGCAATATATTATAGGCATATAGTTTATTGCATATTTTCAAGAGCTATTATTTTTTGTTTAATTGTATTTACTATAAATGGAAATGCGCAAATTTGAAAACCATTACTCAGGAACTCATTAAAACAATCACATTTTCTAGTACAGGGAGTTTCACTCCACAGTGTCAAATACCAGATAAAAGGAGGATAAACTCCAGTTGGCAGTAATACTGTCAGAAATGCGCTTCAGATGTAATCAAATTTATTTAACCTTTAACTTTGTTTGGTCGTTAATGAAAAATCCTTTTGGCGGGTAGAGCAATCCATTGTTACACTGCACTCTAATATTTTTAAATCGTGCTCAGTTTTGAATAATAATAATAAGTATGTCCACAAACATCTATTAAATACCATAAAAACCAATTCAAACTCGCCCATCACCAAGGCACCAAGCAATGGACCAGTCGTGTCTCTTTTCTATTCCTCAGACTCCTTTCTTCTCAGCAATTTAGTCCAATCATCAAACCAAACTTTGTGTCTGTTACTCTAGTGTCCCATGCACTCAGAGCTTAATGTTTAAATCCTTCTGGATCTTCTCGGTGGCCTCTGTCATCAGCTGGCAAGCTACCTTGTGTTTGGACCAATGCTTCACTTGACACTCTCTGGAAAGGAAACAGATCAGTGTTTAAATCCCCTTTGGTTGTTCTTCAAACTTAATGACCAAACCCTGCTATTGATATAAAGCTGCTCTGCAGGGTGTAACTAACCTACAGTGCATGGGGGAAACATTCAGTGGGACACGTTGTTCTTACCTGTGGCAGTACCACTCTCCCTGGCAGCGGGAGCATCTCTTGGTGGCCTCATTTCCGCAGAATCCACACTTGGGCTTCTCAGGGAGCAAACTCTCCATAACATCCAGGTTGTACGTCTGGGCCAGCCTGGTGGAGAACATGTATGTTTATAACAACAGCAAAGAGTGTGATAAGACGACTCGTTTTTAATTAATGTGTAGAGTAACCTCAAAGCTTGCTGTTTCAAGTCCGTCTCAGAGGGGTTGAAGGTTTCCTTGACCTGATACTTGGCAATGGCTTTCCACTTGCCTGCATTTTCCTGCACAATGTTACTCCACATCTCTGGAATCTATTGGTAACAGAAGGCTTTTGGATTAAGTACTACAATATACATATAATATTGTGTGTGTATGTGTGTTTGTGTGTGTGTGAGAGAGCAGACTTCACCTGTTCTAGTATGAGTTCTTTCTTAGGAGGGGCTGGGTTTGTAACAGACAGCTGTGACAAGAAGCGCTGTAGAGCCACCAAGTTAGGCAGCTGGTCCATCAAGACCTCAGTCAAGTAACCTCTAAGCTACAAGGCAAAAAATAAACATATCCTTATATTTACTTTGATTTCCATTTGAGACAAAATTGTAAGAATATGATGGACGGAAAAAGAACAAGCTGACACAGCAAAACCCTGCAACACTGACTTCTCAGTTTACCTAAGTCTCTCAGGCATGGTGAGGAAAAGGAGAGGGAGAGAAACAATAATAGCAGGAAGCCCCAAAGTCAACAAAGGCCCTGTCTTCTAATCAACTGGGAGTTATGCTAGGACGTTGGAAGAGGACATTATTCGGCACTAGCTAGCTTCCTCAAAAATGGAATTTGAAGCTGAGTTTAAGGGGCCTATTGGGTAACGTTTTGCAGTGTGGACCGTCACGCTTACATGACCAGGACACACTGCAAAGGTTAGCGCTCTGTCTGTCTGTCTGTGTTTTTGTGTGTGAATCATGTCTGCATAGTACGTGTGCATTAAATGTTCTAAATGTGTAATTTGTTTGCATGATCAAATTGTTTTCTCCAATACAATGTGCAATTGAATATGGTATTGTGTAATACATTTTTTAAATCTATAATTTATTTATGAATTTGTAAAATCAAATTTGAAAATATACTGTTTGTATTTTATGTTCCAAGGATCCTTGTGTGCTCTGTTGGAACAGTCCTTGGTTAAGAACGATTCATATCTTTTTTATTACATATTCCTGACAGCAACATATAAATAAGAGACTAAAAGTTTGGGTATAAGAATACAGACACAACGCTAATTGACAAAACTACTATTGCAGATCCTTCACACTAGTAGACAGCCATCCTCCTATGCTGTAGTGGGCGACAGAGCAGCAGCACCACCACCACCTCAGTCTCTACCTTTAGAAGCTGGTTCTTGTTAAAGTTGTTGAAGTCATATTTCCTGTGGCAGTCCTCCTTCAGCACCAGGTTGTATACAGCAATCCACGCCTGACCGTCCAGCTTGGTCATCTTTAGACGGTCCTCCGGGGCTGTCTTTTGCCACTTGCCGTCCAGGTATTTTTCCAGCTGCCCTGCGGGTGGAAACACGGAGTTGGGTTTAGTGGCTAAAAGGTGGTTTGGATGGCTCTAAATCCACCCGGTGAATTTGTTTGCGGGTCTGATATCAGCAGCAGGAGACACCTGCAGAGTGACGACTCCAAGGGCTGTTCTCAATCAGCTCCACCAGTAGGCAGGGTAGGTTGTGTGTGCACAACATCCGGCTGATCACACATATACTGCAAGTTTCAAACAAAAGGCAAGCATATTCATTGACAGAAGTATTTTTGCCACGCACAGTAGCACAACAAAAGACAGTGGTTTAAATGAAGGTGCGCTGAACAGAAAAATTATGTTTTGAATGTTAAAGTGACTCCTCCGTTGTTGCTGCTGCTACCTGTCTGCATAGTCAGTGATGTAGCGCAACACAGAGAGAGCCTTGAGGGAGATGTCAAACTCTAGAGCAGCACTCTGCCCCTGCAACTCCTGGAACACAAACGAAGGCCTACTGTTACTTGTCAATTGTATGGTGTAAATTCTTTCACACTCCAGGTTCATCCAAGCAGGTCCAGAACCACACCTGAAATCAATGGTTGAAAAAACAGACTATGTACCTGAATTGAAGAAGCGTCACTTTTCTCAGTTAAAGTTAGTCTGTCTTGTTTGGGGGTGTTGTCCCTTGAGGCTCTGCAGACCAACAAGGTTA
The DNA here is from genome assembly GCA_036024795.1 of Galaxias rostratus. Lineage (NCBI taxonomy): Eukaryota > Metazoa > Chordata > Actinopteri > Galaxiiformes > Galaxiidae > Galaxias > Galaxias rostratus. The sequence continues at coordinate 3,312 of JAVQJS010084577.1, read as the reverse complement.
ATTTACGATGGCAATAATCCACTAGGTCAAGAAGGGATTCATCAGCCGCATCACACACTTCCTGTTACCATAACGCCACAAAAGAAAAATTGTAAAGGGTGACACCCTGGCTTCCAGTAAAACCGTCTATGAATGAGGCTCGTATGCAGACACCATACATACAAATGTACAGATGGGTACATGTTAGAGATGTAACGACTTTCAGATCAGACAGTGGTTTTAAAAACAATGCATGTAAGAGTGATCAATAAAGCATCGTTGAGGAGGCGCAATGCTTGATTTGTTAAGAGAATTTAGGGCTTAAATAAATGATCAAGGCTGTCATTGTATTGTGATACTAAAAACAGAAAAACATTTATCAAATGGACAGCCCCAGCATTAACAAAAGCACATTGCATCTCCCTTGATAAGATATGCTGCATGACATTTGAACAGCTTACATTCTCACCTTGTAAAACATTATTGTCTCAAGTAGGTTTATAACTGTGGCTTCATGGTGAATCTGAAAGTACGATAGAGGTGAGGATGCACGTTGAGCAGAGGAGAACGGCATGGGTTTTCCCATTACAAACTGTAATTATTAATATTACATTTTGACATCCCTGAAAAGCAAAAGAGTGCTCACCACAATATATAGAGGAAAAGTTGATTTAGGATTAAAGTCCTGCAGCTGACCCAGAATGGGAAAGATTTTCTGTTTCCACAGCTCTACCAGAATCATGTCATACACCAGGATATGGATCTATACATGTGGAAGAAATAAGCAATGATAGTTTTGTGTTTTTGAAGAACGCGTAGTCCCAGTAGTTGACTGTCTTGACATGTGAGTAATGTTAATACCTTTCGATAAGACACAAGGAGTTCCTTGATAAACTCATCCTGCATTGCTGAAGCATTTAGCAGGGCCTGCATGTTGAGTTTCTCGATGTACTCATGTTGCCTGAACCACCTGTCAAAATAAGAAAAATAAAACACAAATATGCTTGACATTCAGTTTCACGTGGACATGAGTGGAAGATCCATACACACAATTGAGATTTGACGTCTAATTCTTAGGATGCAAAAGTAATTATTTGTTTTTACATTTAAGAGAACGAAACCTAATGGTAGTCAAAACGGTATGGTGGGTGTGATAATGTGACAAATGTGTTCAGTAAAGTGATTTTACCCCAGAACAAGCCCTAAATAACCATTTTTCTGTTCTTTTAAGAAGATACGGTCTCTAATTTTTTTTAACATTGACCCCAAAAACTATGATATTGGCATGAACCAGACTGCCTGTATAAGCCAAGCCAGCCGTTCTTTTTTCGTACCAGCATTTCACAAACACTTCTGGCAAAGAATAAATAACAAATGGCCAAACGTAATAACTATTTTGCCATCAGAATCAGAGGTGGAGCGTCTAACTCTTGGTTGCACTGTCAGACAAGGACCTTTCTGTGGAATTAAGCCAAATTTGTTTAGACTTCCAGATAAGTTTAAAGAGTACAAATCACCTAAAATGGGGGGGGGAGAAAATAAGAAACATGTAACGTGTGGTGTTGTTCGCAGGCTATTCAATCTAGCTAGGTTAGCAAGCAACCTTTAAACTTAGGTCGGTTACCTTGGTGAGCCAATTTCCTTTACAGTTAGAGTTTCCAGACTTTGAACATAAGCCTCTGCCTCTCCGTACAATAGGACTGAATTTTCCATGCCTTGCAAGTACTGCGGTCAGCAAGCAAGTTAAACGTTTTATGTTCAAGTTAAGTCGCTGTTCACACCAAACTTTCGTTGATCCTTTCATGGTTGTCATAGATACTGTCATTATACCTGAACGCTTGTATTCTTTTACACCAAAAGAGGGCAGTAGAGCCCCAGTTATAAGCAATATGAAAAGACTGCTCACGAAACGTTGTCACCCCAACGGTAAGCGGTCAAGTCCTTTATTATCGTCACATACTTAAAGACAATTCAAATAATGTACACATATTGCACCCTCTTTTCACTATTTTACACTTGGCCTTTACAGTGTGAGTAAGAGCAGTTGACATCATAGGCTTCGCAACATAAGTAAAGCATATTTGGCAATGGCAGATCCTTTGTCTTGTCAACAGGCAAGCAATCACCCGAGGGCATCAGATGGGAATTCTACAACGTCAGGAATACCGCTCAGTCTGTACTTGACAAAAACTGAAGTCCATCTCTCTTCGTCGCGTTGTCATTTCCAACAGACAATGATATTTGGGTCATTTTCTAGTCGTTCATCCAGTTCTTTGTAGCTCATCCCTAAAACATAAGACATTGTCAGTTTGCAGTTAGCTTAATACTATCTCGTGGGTGATGCATTTATCTACATTATGTGCTAAACAGATAAAAATGTTACCGGTTTTGCAGCAGATTTCGTCATAACTATGACAACCTGTGTACAGGCGAGGTGGACGACTCCTCTCGTCCCTGATGACTTTCACAGGATATTTCTGTAGCCGGCGAATAAGAGACTTCATCAAGCCAAACTGGATCAGCCTCCTAAACAGCCAAACATGCCAAACATAAACGCAGTCTCTAAACACTTCATTCACCAACCTCTTCAAGTGCATAAGGATGAATGAATAATTATAAAAACTAACAATTACACAAGTATTAAAAGTAAAGGGCTCTTATATGTGTAGTCAGGGATGGGTATTGAACCTTTCATCCACCCTATGGAGCTGCTGGGAGTAGCGGGAACAAAGGTCCCGGACCGTGGTACCTGGAGTCAGACCACAGTACAGCTGGAACACATCCCTGAGGCTGGCTCTTTTCTGACCTGAAACACAGGTAGTTGTTCTGTATGGAATAACCGACTCGTTGTTGAAAAGCCACATATACTTCAAGCTCTAAGAATTGTGTACCTTGCTTGGTGACATAGCTGAGACACTCCTCTTGAATGGACTTGTCATCTATGAGGCTCTGGACCTTCGGGGTAGTGCAGTAAACATTGGAGTACTGGGGAGATACAAGGTAACAAGGGTCAGACACGGTAACTATGAAACCTCACGGGTCAACCAAATTGTATCCCTCTCTATCATACTATCATACATGTACTGTAATGACACATGTGGAATGAATTGGTGGAGGTGCGCACAATGTAAAGTAATCTGTATGCACCCGTGTGCTTACTTACCTGAAATATTGACACCAAGGTTACAGCCCCATAATACCTGTGGAAATATAACATGACCACATCACCCCTGTCCTTCAAGACCTCCATTGGCTCCCTATCAAATACAGGATCAACTTCAAAATACTTCTGCTCACCTACAAAGCCCTCCACAACCTTGCCCCCCCTTACCT
>JAVQJS010084566.1:0-15878 GCA_036024795.1 Galaxias rostratus | reverse complement strand
CTCTCTCACTCTTTTTTCCCTCTCTTTTCTCTCACTTACATACATACACACATGAGCATCCTTCTGTGGCCCTCGGCGAAGCCCTCTCCATGAACCTCTCAACAGAGTTCATGCCGCCCCACAAAGCCCACCACACAATCTTCAAACAGCTGCCAAATAAAACTTCTGCACCGCCAGTAAAGCATTCTCCAGTGGGCTCTTCCCTCAGAGGAACCCACCCCCCTCCTCCTTCCATTATTTTTCTTTTTACTCCTTGTCTTTAGCCCTTCTCTAGCAGTCCCTTCGTTCCCACTTCCACTCACATGTAGCTGGTCCTGCTGTTAGTACAATGGAAACGCTCAGATACTGTAGGCCTATGTAACCTATGATGGGGGTCTAAAACTCGTGCACTCTCTTACCCTGCCTCAGTCCATTGGAGGGTTAGAATGTGAGGGGATCCCTGCTTGGTGTGAAAGGTGTGCGCTTTTAACATTGCGCTTTTCTTTTTTTTTATATTTATTAAATGTGTCTTACGTAATTATACAGGAAGAACCGACATGTTTCTAAATGCAATACGATAGATAGAAGATAGCGTGATCATCAGGAACGATCACTGCATTTGCTATAACCATATTATGAAGAATAACACTTTCCTTACCCTCGCTCCGTCTGCCTCCCTCTCCCAGCCAACTCCGGGTCTCTCCAGGGGCCCCAGACCCCTCAATCAACAGGCAGCAGCTCTATGGCTGAAGCTCCGGGAGACCTGAAGCCCCCCACCCCAGCTACCACTCCCCTGGGACAGGTCACCCCGGTGCCCCCTAGCAGGTACCACAATCTACCCCACCTGCTCCATGACACTTAGTCCGCGGTCATGTTTCATGTTTAACTAATGCTAAAGCACAGGCTCTTTTGAGCCATGGCGATGCTTCATACATTCTCTCTCTGTGTCCAGGGGGAGTGTGGTGAGTGTTCTGGACCCCTTCTCGGAGGTGAGCGACCCAGCCTTCCAGAAGCGCAACTCCATGCCCCAAGGGGGGCCCTACCAGCCGGGCGTCAGCATGCCCGACATGATGATGAGGATACAGTACGATGCCAAGGACCCCTTCGCTGGCATGAGAAAAAGTGAGCGGGCTCAGACAATGCCACCCACAGAATGGACCACCTTTAAATCCAGCATCATGGATTCCACATAGCGGTTTCTAGCTCTACATCTCTTTAAATCAAGCCACTGACCTGGAATGATTTAACTGACATGGTTCCACTATTTCTAATTATAAGACGTTTGTGCATCAAAAACAAAACTAAATTAGCTAATTTCTTACGCAGTACTTACTGTAATGTGCTTGACAGCATATCAGATAATACTTGAGAATCGCTATTTATGGTAGTCTTGGTTACTTTTACTGTAACTAGGATATTTGAGTTTGTATGCTCATAAAACACATCTTGTTTGGTGGTCTTGGTTTGACAGTAACTGCATTGAAAAGATATCTTAATTACTGTTAGGTTACAAAAACATAGTTTTCTTCCTTCCTCAAGTTGCATCGACACAGTCAAACACTTTTTATGAGCGTGAGAGTGATAAGAAAAAGCAAATGGAATGTTACAACTACTGTGTTGGAGAGTGAATTGAAAAGCTGTTCGTTCCTTGACTTAGAAATGAGTGGAGGTAATTTTGTAGAGTCCTGGTGCCATCTAGTGGCTGAAATATTTCACCCAGAGAACCATACTCCATCCAGAACGTTTCTTTTTACCCATCTAATATCTCTTTGTTGACTCTCGTTACAACAGTGGCAGGAGGGGACCCATACATGCCAGGGCAGATGCCCAGCAGTGGCATACAGGATCTGTATGCCAGGCCTCCATCAGCCATGGGCCTGAGCCAGCGCTCTCAGTACCCATATGGACAAGGATATGAGAGGAGGTAACCACATTGATTTATCATTCTGACCTCCTTGTTGCACATGTCCCAGTATCTTCATTTACTAAGACATGTGCTAGCAGATACTCTTGTGAGCGTGCACAACATATACACACACGTACACCGTCTCTCACTCATGGCAAAATGTTTGGTTTGATTGGTGATGGCTAAACAGCGTGTTCCACAGGCCAGACCATGTGATGGGGATGGAGGGGAGCATGGGTCCCCCTGGGAGTCAGAACAACATGGGCCCTTCCAGCAGTGAAGGCAACATGTACTCCCCAAACAGATACCCAGCCCAGCAAAGGTGAGACCCCTCCCACCGATTGGTCTCTCCTCTGAGTGCGTTTCCTTATCATTGGACGCCCAGGCAGTGTTGTACTGTGTCAGTGAGTGACTGTTTGTTTGTCCTCCTCGGCAGACATGACGGCTATGGACAGCCGTATCCTGCCATGCCGTATGGAATACACCCTTCAGGGATGTACCCACCGCAACAGGTGAGAGACCCCCAGTGGAACGCTGCCACTGTGATGTATTAGAACATGATCCTAGCTTGGGGGTAGTTAACGTGATCCTAAGTACTCAGAAAACCGACAACTCGGAGGGACATTTTTGCCTTTATTGTGTACAATTAGGATACAAGACAATGTAACTATTCTATGTGTGTGTTTTCTTCCTTCCGTCAGGGCTACAAGCGTCCAATGGAGGGCATGTATGGCCCTCCAGGGAAGAGACATGAGGGTGACATGTATGCTATGCAATATGCCAACCAGCAGCCAGACATGTACAGCCAGTACAGCAGTGGGTTCTCAGGCCCTGAACGCAGACCCATCCAGGGCCAGTTCCCGTACCCCTACACACGAGACCGCATGCCCCCCTCCGCACAGGGGCCACCCGGACAGCACACCCAACATGCCATGATGGGAGGGGGACCTGCCTCCAACCATGCAGTGGATGGCGCCAACATGTGGCCTTCCAGGACAGAGATGGGCTATCCCTACCCCAACAGACAGGGGGCACCCTCACAGATGCCACCCTATGGTTCCATGGGCCGAATGGATGAAATGGAAGGCAGGCCTGGCCAGGAGAGTCAGTGGCACCGGCAGTCTCCATACATGTCCTCATCGGGCGTCATGCCACCCATGTCGTCACGACAACCCTCCTCATCCTATCAGCATTCCCAAGCGATGGCAAATCACCTCTCCCGACCGCCAAGCCCTGGGCCGTTCCAGCGCTCCTTGGAATCCGGGATGTCACCCAGCAAAGTTGCCTTCATGACCTCAATGAAGATGGGCAAGCCAGGGATGCCCATGCCAGGCATGCAGGGCAGCGGACAGCTTGGACAGTTCCCACCAAACCTACGGAGGGACCTCAATTACCCGATGGGATCAGTGGAAGGCACCATGCCACTTCTGAAACCCAGACGCAAGATCACCTCCAAGGACACTGGTGAGAAACCACACTGTCTAGCAGTAATTTTTCTGCAAAGGGATTCCAGCATACCAATTTTTTTTTAATCAAATCAGGGAAAGATGTTTTCATTTAGGGCTGCCATTAATAATAAGCTGCTGTAATTATTTATTTACTTAAGTTCAAACTGACATTTCTCTGTTCAAGGAACCCCTGAGGCCTGGCGAGTGATGATGTCACTAAAGTCTGGCCTATTGGCAGAGAGCACATGGGCTCTGGACACCATCAACATCCTGCTGTACGATGACAGCACCGTGGCCTCCTTCAACCTCTCCCAGGTAACAGTCTCAAAGTGCTGATAGCACTCATGGAGAGATGACAAAACCCTTTATTGATTAAGGTGGACAAAGGCCAAACTGTATGTATGGGCATCTCCATATCGGTCGGAAAACAACGCATGTAATGTGCAGTTATCTATTGTCTTAAGTGCATCTGTAAATGATAACAGATAGCAAAGTGCTATTTATGCAACTTGAAAAAAAAAATAAACAGCATCTTTATCTGATTTGTTTATCTCTCCAGTTGCCAGGTTTCTTGGAACTGATTGTGGAGTATTTCAGGCGTTGTCTGATAGAGATGTTTGGGATTCTGGAGGAATATGAAATTGGAGCCGGAGGTGGGAAGACCTGCTTGGAGCCTGCCCTTGACCACAAGGAGGAGACAACCCCTGATCTGGAAATGACTGACTGGGATGTTCAACCACAATCCGAGCTTGTATCCGAGGCTGGACAAAGGGAGGAGCCCCCTGCTGACATCCCAGAGGATGACCCGCCCAGCACCGCAGAGCCAGACCCTGATGAGCCCAAAGTAGAACCCGTTGCTGAGGTGAAGATGGAAACGGAGGAGGTGAACAAAGAAAGGGAAGAGAAGGAGAAAGGAAAAGAGGATGGAGAGACTCCAAAGGAGGTGAAAGAAAAAGACGAGCCTATGGTGGATGCTAAGCCCAGGCCCAGACAGGCCAGCAAGTATGACAAACTGCCAATCAAGGTAATACACAACGATGACCTACTGCAGGACATAACAGAGCACCTGGGCCATGTGACCGAGTTCACCAGTGGACTGCTCCACTGGCAAGCCGGTGGGGGGGACTCCACAGCTCACATCCAGACATACTTTGAACCTCGGAGCCCACCACCCTCCGAAACAAAACAGAACGAAGACAAAGACAGCCAGAATGAACACCAGAACAAGACAAAGGAAGAAATCATACCGGCAGATAAGGTAATTACGGCAACTATCGATGACGTGCTGTGTGCCAGGATCCAGGCAGTGCCTGAAGGCCACCCTGCCCGCTCCATCCCCCCCTATCCCTTCAGGCTCCACCTAAATGGGGACAGCGACCGCATTACACTGCTGGAAGACGAGCCTTTTTGTGTGGACGAAGCCCCCCTCGTCACTCTCTCTCCCTGGCAGGAGTCCCTGTCCAAACGCTGCCTCTGTGTGTCCAACATTGTCCGCAGCCTCTCCTTCATCCCCGGGAACGACGTCGACATGTCCCGTCACCCCGGCCTGGTTCTTCTCCTGGGTAAACTCCTCCTGCTCCACCACCAGCACCCCGAGAGGAAGAGGTCACCCCCTGGCTACCAGAGAGAGGATCAGCAGGAGCAGGGACTGGAGTGCAGCAAGGAGGAGTGGTGGTGGGACTGTCTGAGGTTGCTCAGGGAGAACGCCATGGTCACTCTGGCCAACGTGTCGGGACAGCTAGACCTGTCTGTCTATCCAGACACCATCTGCCTGCCCATCCTGGACGGCTTACTCCACTGGATGGTTTGCCCCTCAGCCGAGGCCCAGGACCCCTTCCCCTCTTTGGTCCCCTATTCACCCCTCAGCCCCCAGAGGCTTGTGCTTGAGTGCCTGTGTAAGCTGAGCATTCAAGACGGCAACGTAGACCTTCTGTTAGCCACCCCGCCGTTCAACCGACAGGAGAAGTTTTTTGCCATCTTGGTGCGCTATTTGGGCCAGCGTAAGAACCAGGTGTACAGGGAGATGGCGGTGGCCATCCTGTCCAACCTGGCGCAGGGGGACCCCACGGTGGCGCGCGTCATCGCAGTGCAGAAGAGCAGTGTGGCTAATCTGGTGGGCTTCCTGGAGGATGGAGTTAGCATGGCGCAGTACCAGCAGAATCCACACAGCATGCTACACATGGGGCATGCACCCATGGAGCCGCCCAGTGTCAATATGATGTGCAGGGCAGCAAAAGCCCTTTTGGCTATGGCGAAAGTCAAAGAGAACAAGGCAGAGTTTGTACTGTATGAGGGACGGCTGTTGGATATGTCCATCTCCTCTGTGCTCCACTCTGGGGTAGCGGCCATCGTTTGCCAAGTACTTTCTCAATTTGGGAAATTATGACATGAGGAGATCTTTGAAAACAATGATAGACATGTCTGAGATGGATAGGTTATTTTGTGTCTTTTTTTCTATTTTTTATTTAAGCTCAATGGAGGAAAATGTTTGTTTTTATAAAAAATAAATCCCTATAAACAAATGATCTATATATATATATAAATATATGTATAGTTCCTGGACACCATAATTTACACATTGCTTTTGGGATTTGAATACAACTATTTAATACCTGCTGTTGTTCAAAATGTACATTGTTGAATTTGTTTCTTGTTGTTTATTCATCAATTTTGTTTGGCCAAAGCTGGTGCCAGATGTTGGTGCTGATTTTTCAATTTCATTTACTAAATGTTTTGGATTTTATAAAAGGTAATATACTTATCATTGTTTTTGTTATGGAAATAATATTTATTGAAATTGTGGCAAATATTGTACAGTTCCGAAGGGAAAAGAAAGTATGTTTCCATAGCTGGAAAATCATTTGTGCAATAGGACTAGTGCAAGTTGTTCCTTTGGAGCCAACTAAAAGATGTGAACTTTTTGAGACACATGCAATGGAGCTTTCAGCTAAAGTTCAGACAGATACCTTGGTAATCCATGCGCCGCTACCTTAAAGTGTCATGTGGCGTATGCAACAAACACTAAACACTAACACAAACAAATATCATGTCAATGAGGGAGGTATTTATTTGACCTGATGTCAAAGTAAGGCTATGCGCTTGTTGAATGAGGTGATAGGAATTTCTCCCACCTCAACCCCACATGCCAACTCGGGTCTGCTAATGTGTTCCAAGGAGAATTTATGTATGAATGCGCACTGCTCTTGAATGGTGTTCTGGATATGTACATCAGGGTGCTTCAACAGGTAGGAGACCCAATCATGCCAAAACTGATGTGTATTACCATTCAATAAATGACTTTAGACAGAAGAGTTTGTCTGACTGAAATGTGGGCTTTTAACCATTGATAGGCAGTGTTGCTCCAGCCAATTGGCGACACAAGAAAAGTCCTGTCAAAATGTGTCTTTCTTATCAAGTATAGGCAGAATGACTCTCTCAATGAACTTAATATTTCTTGAGTACTTGTGTTTGTGTCTGTTTGATTTGTTTTTGAACCCACGTCTTCACTTTGTATTATTACCTGATTATTTTCTCTCTCACATTAGATGGAAACTCTTTGACAATGATTACAAATGCTTTTATCATTGGTAGGATTTGTTATGGTTATTATACATATTTTGTTATTTGGATCAAATATTTGAACTTGGATTATGTAAAGGATGTTTCAATGTAAAAAGTCTTGTATGCATTGTATTATAGCTGACAAAACAATCGCTTTGGTAATCTAATGTGGAAGTGCCAGGGTCAAAGGATGTATAGTCGGGCCTACATTCAACATGGTGAACATATTTCCGTTCTTTACTGTCCTTCATTGGTCCATGATGTAAACAGGCATATTTTTTGAGACATACCATGTAGTTAAAAATAAAACTCGAAAAGAATCTTCACTCACACAGTCTGAAAACTTATTGTAATATCTGCCTTTTTTTCTTATTACTTAATGCCTATACATTCTCATCCTCTGTGATCCTCATGACACAATAGTGTATAATGTTACGCACCATATGAGAGTCGCATTGTGTCCAGACAATCTTAGGCAAATAAAGCAAACATCAACTGCTAACTTTCACTCTTTGTCAGTTAATATGTAATTCATAAATATGTGTCTTTTCCAGTGCCTACTACAGTGCGTCTGAAAAATCATATTATTACCATTTATCTTTCCCTTTCACTTGAACTGATTAACATTTATTGTCTGACAAGATATATGTATGGTTAATGTACGTGATCCCAACCATGTATTTTTCTCCTAGCATGCATATTATACACGAATGAACTCATGATAAGGTTAAATAAGGAGAAGATTACACTAATTACTGTAGGGTTACAATCACATTGCTTTATTATCACTTTGAAAAAGAGCTCATGCAAGGCTGCAAGCACATCGGAAATGATGATAGCTGGACTTATTACTTACCCGTTGTTTTGAGCAATGATCAAAGTAACAAGTCTTAGTTTAACTAACGTAATAACGACATTTCAAATCACTTTTGATACTGTTGGCAATAACCTATTCTAAAGATGTAATAGATAAAATGTATACTTATGTAATAGTATACCTACATTTTAGAACACAAATCATGCACTAGAGTTAGCACACCTGTAAGATTATGGCTGGGCAGATCTTTGTTTAACACATTGATAATGACTTCATGTTTTACGTGAGGAGTAGCTTTGGAAGGTATCTAACACATTATTATTTGTCAGCTGTGATCTTTGTGATGGATGCCTTTCACAGAGGCACCCACCCCAACAGAACTAGCTTCAACTCGACGTGTCCAATTCTTCGTTTGAATTAAATGTTGTCAAGACTGTATAGTGTGCCTGCCATGATGCAATTGCACAGACCTGACAATGATGCTCCTCAATGCATTCAGATAGACAAGGAGAGAGAGAGAGAGGCCATGGCTGCCAGAGAAATACAAGACATTTTATATGATATGGGTGCTTTGGATCAAGATACAAACTGGATGCTTTTTAAATCAGTATTTGCCTATTTTCAATTCCATTGTGAGTTGCCAAACGTCCATCAAGCTGGACAGGGAGGAACTTGAAAGTTATACGAATGTGACCTGAACAATAATAACCTATGTGTTAAACTATTATGTTACTTAAAGGGCAGATCATTGATTGATTTTCGCCTGAAAAAATAAAGGTTATCTATTTATCACATTCCTGAAGCCAACCATCTCGAATACGCTCTATTTCCACGATGATGTGCGTACAAACATGAACGCAATTAGCAACCACCCACAAACAAAATAAATTACAATAATAATTAAAAATCGAAAATTTTCTTGAAAAGGAACCTTTTTCATACTTATTTCAGGGGGAGGAGTTGTGTTGTAGTGATGTCGTGTTTATGTTGGTTGTTCACTGCTCGCTTTTGCTCCTATGGACAGTGGAACAAGAATGCGAGGTGGCAGCTGCACCGTGCGTCTGAACAATGTAGCCAACGAAACCGAACCGCGGGATATATTTGAGCTCTACTACAGCCATTGCTATGGAAAATTTAGCAACTTTTTTGAGTACGTGGCAGAATCGTGAAGATATGCTTACTTAGTTCTCTGTTTCTGTTAAGCTCAGAATTAATCAGATCGACGACGACAAATCAGCTAGGATGAGGATGCTGCTGGTTTGAAACGTCAGGTTTTCTGTTCGCCAGCTAACTTAACAAATTATACACTGTAGATCTATCATCTTCCGTTAAAATGATTTTTGTTTGGATATCAGATCTCAACAAACCTGGATAACGACAGTAATAAATCTTGTTACGGTTGGCTAAAATAGGTTAGCTAGCACCGAGAGTGGCAACACCCAAGACAACGACTTCTTTTGGTAAGCACACCACCTATTCTTTAAAATCTAGTTGAGGAATTCGGAACGCGTGTGTATTGTTTTTCCGATTGAAAGGTGTGAGCAATTACGTAGAAAGGTAACACAGTAAGTAGTATTGTAAAAGTTGATCAACTAACCTACCTAAAGCAGTTTCCCCTAACTTTGCTCTTATTTTCTTGAACCTGAACAAGTGAAACCAACGTTAGCTCTTAAAGCTATGTATCACTAGCTTACTTGCCTCAATCGCTTTAAATAGTAATATAATTTCAAGTGATATTTAAAGTAGTCTAACTAAGCTATTACTAGGCCATCACAGTAGGCTGTAGTTGGTCAGGGTTGAATTAGTAAAAGCTGTCTCAGAATGAGGTTCATGTTCGGGTGTCAGCTAGTAGGCTGTATTGTGTGCAGTGAGTTCGCTTCTTGTTTTTATGTGTAGAAAAAGTGCTAAAAGTTTGCACTGGGCAACATTTTCAGCTCCTCAGTCGATGCACTCCGCAGGTTTTGCTGGAAGTGGAAATACTAGTCGGCTTACTCATGGTTGTTCCCAAACGTCTTTCCTGAAAGGTAACTTCAACATCTGACAGCAAGCAATCGGTCCACGGCATAACTAGGAGAAAATTAAATATGCATTTTAATCTTTCTTTCACAAAGTAACCTCTGGACGGTTGTGATTGCGGTGAAACTGAATTCACACTTGTCGGTGAAGTCTGAGGTTTAACTTTCTTCTCCAAATGAAAACTTGAACGTGTTAACATTAATATAACTTCAAGTAGTCAAATGTGTACAGTACATATGCTTGGTGATTTATTGATGATGCCATGGGGTTGTTTGTTCCCTATGTTAACGCAATCAGATCACACAAACTCTAATTACAACTAGGCCAACGGTTTTTACAATACATTACATCTAAAACAAAGAGGTATCGATTGCTGGTAGAGACTAAGCATTAGTTGAGTTTGTGCTGACCAGCTACTGTAAACAAACCACTGCTTTTACTTAACTAGCTTTCTATTTTTTCCAGAGTTCCTGCCCCATTTGACTCATAGAACTTTGAAGATCCAGTGAGAATTGATGCATCTTGGGGTATCTGAGTCAATGCGAGAGTGCGAGTACAGCCAAATTAGCACTTGTAACTCTACCCCAATGGAGACTCCGTATAAGAAAAGGACCCCTAAGAGGAGAAAGTGGGAAACCTTCCCCGGTCGGAATAAATTTTACTGCAATGGGAGGATTATGATGGCAAAGCAGACTGGGGTGTTCTACCTTACCCTTGTCCTCATACTGGTCACATGTGGGCTCTTCTTCACTTTTGAGTAAGTATTAAGCTTCTAAACCCCCATGAAGCAAAGAGAAACGTTTCAAAGGGCACTATATGGGGTGACTGATTGATGCTATATCTTGAGATTTTAGACTGGGACAACAGTCAGAGTCCTAAAGTCCAACCCATGAAAGTCCATTTAACAATATACAGGGTACATTGTCATAATAGCCATCAAGCCACAATCCAAGATGAACACTAAAGCAACTTTCCATCCCAAATGTGTGGTTTGAGCCTACAACACCTCCGGGTGACCTAAGGTTTAGCAATGATGTCTCAGTAACGCTCCCCTCTATATCCATTCTCGACATCGGCAGATATTAAATGCGCTTTTACATTTTTTGTTAAGCAGTGAGATATGCCTTCTCGGCAGGCTCTTTTCAACTGCTCTGCAGGGATACCTTTGTCACCTGAAAAGATGGGGAAAATAAGGCAACATGAAAAGAAATCTACGCTGTTTTAGTGGTTTACATGCTACAAATGGTTTGACACTACTGATCTCTTGGGCTAAGGTGGCTACCGTATTGAATTTCTTTTTTCGGACAATGCTCAACATGCTCATCAAAAGCATGCTAAGTAATATGCTGCATGTTTTTGATTCTTTAATATTAGACTTTAAATTTCTAAAGGCTGCCCTTTTTTTCCTCAAACTCTGGGACCGCCATCATAGTTATTGTTTTTCAAATCTGGGACAAGATTTTGGCCAATATAGGTTTTTGGTCAATATATTTTTGGAGCAGATGGATAAACACATGGACTCAATGCTATAAGCAAGTGCTTTCTCACAACTATGTAATGAGTTGCCTATCCTGGGAAATTTAGCTGCCCAGATATATCTATCTTTCATGCCAGGGATCATGGAGTGCTTGAGTTGATAATAAATCTGCCCCATGAAGTTATTGCTTTCACCCAGTCAGGTAACTTGTAACGCGCTACATCTTTCTTAGTCTCTACCTTGTGTAGGCCCATCCCCCAGGGGATCAGGAAGGACAGTAAGGTGAGGCATGTCATGGTGTCCCTCCTGCTACCCACTGTCTTGTAATTGATCACTTGAAGGCCTATGCTTTTTCTCAATTAAAGTTTATTAAGCATTGTGTTATTATCAGTAGTACAAAAAGAAGTTGGCATGCATTCTATAAGAGAATCCTTCATCGAACAGGCCCAGGCTTGATCACTATGATCTATGGACCAATTACCGTTCAGTTGCTGACCTATAACCCTGTTCTTCCATTTGCACGCATATACTGACAATGCATAGAAAAGGGTCAGCCTGAGAGGTCTTCCCAATTTTGAGTTTTTCAAACTGTCATATTGGACAGTTCCTGACCTCTATCGGAATATAGCCAAGATGAAAGTGCTGAAGCCAGGACCGAAGTGAAACCCTTTAAACAGAGAGATGTTTTAACGCTCACCTGGAGGATGCCAGATGCTTCCTGATGATTTCCCCCTTTAGAGCTTCCTTTCCTTTATCCTCTCAGACTAGTGGAGCCCCGCCAGTCTCTGTTATCACCACAGTGGACAGTTGGCCGGGACACCAATACGTCCACAAAGAGCCTCTTCAGCGCTGTACCGGCCTGCGTCCTCTCCTATGTCCTCACCCTCAGGCCATCTCTGTCCCCCTCGCTGTCGCTCTACCCTCCCCTCGTAGGCAGGGACAGAATATCTGACACGGTGACAGTCAGCCAGCAAACGTTCTCATTGGCTTTTGTTGTCGCTGGATGTAATGTGTTTCGATCAGATGTGGGTTTTTTAAAAGCCTTGGCTAGTTGGCACCATTAAAAGAACCAACATCTCGTCCATTTTTGTGAGTGGAAAGGATAAAGAAACTCTGCAGTGTTAGAAACTTTAAATGGGGCAGGGTTCAAAAGTTCACACTGGAAAATGTTTGAGGTAATGCCCATTTAAAGTAATTAGCTGCCGTGTTGTTTACAAAATATGCTCTTGGTTGGTGAAATGTACACAAAGCAGAAATACGGGAGAGGCAAGAGTTGTTAAGCATAACAATATCTAGGCTACAATAAACAGTAATACATTTTTAACTGCCTGGGCAGAGGGAAGAGCAAAAACAGACCAAAATGTCTTTTGTGTTGCCTAGACGGTATCCCATTTTTTTTTTATTCTATGTTGTAGGCCACTCGAAAACAGAACTAGGAGAAGTAAATTCAGTGGCCTTGAAAATAGCTATCGTAATTAATAAAATTCATATTGGAGAGGCTTCCAACCAGAATTGAGCGTCGTCTCCATCGTGACACCACAGGAATGAACGGGGATGTGTGTTTGTCATTGACTGATGATGGATTAAAGGCCCCTTTTGTGTGGCTGTCTCTTCAACGTGACATTGGAACAATAGGAAACAGAGGTGCGGAGTTATGCAGAATCTGTCGGGACGTGTGGTCCGCTAAATCCCCAGCCTCGTCGAATGCCGATTGAGTGGGAAACAAGAACCCTGTTTCTCTTACACGCTTTCTGACGTTGTCCAGACAGGCATGGTTGCTTTCGGGCCAACTGCACAGTGCCGCTGTCATTTATATCAAGACAAAAATATCAACAGGCATTTAACATGTGTTGTGCGTTTTGCGCTTCACTTTCAAATGTAGAGAAATTGAAACAGTTCTTTCGTGCGTGTGTTTAATAGAACTGTGGGCTTGGCTTGGCTGACGTGTTTGTTGTTGATGGTAGATGCTCAACTAACCTTAGCCTTTGTGTACAGGGTAACCCATGCTGTCCCACAACCTATCTGAACCTAATACCTCTGGGACGAGGCTGATCGGCTCCTTCCTGCCGCAGACACGACCAGAGCACACACACACTGATAGGCTAGCCGACCAAGAAGCCATGTGACACGCCCACTTTCCCATGACATGCTTCGAGTCTAATCCCCGGGGCTGCTCAGGCTCCTCACGTCTGTAACTTCGGAGAAAGATTCCCTGAGTGAATGCCTACTTGGCTGGGGCACCACCCCACCCTTCTTAAACCTCTTAAATAAAGCATGAGATTATGATCCTTTCGAAGCTCAGCAGTGTGTGAAACGGTGAGTAAGCTTTGCCATGTAGAAGTGAATAGTGATGGAATGAGTAAGCACATCTTTCGGGGCCTAGTGTTTGAATTTGAACGGTCAAGTCAAATTAATGAAACTCTTTGTGAACCATGCCTTATCGGGCACCCGCTCCTCACTCTGTGTTATACCGCTGTTCTTAGAGGCTGCCCCATACAGAAAGGGCAGGGGCCAAACCAATGGTTAATAGCTTTCATATAATGATCTAGTGGTTTCACAGGCCAGTTTATAGTCACCGTGTTCTGTTGAGTTCCATTTTATGTACGTATTAATCATTCGTCCTTTTACATTAGCCTATGTATATCACTCCACACATATCTCCATCCGCTGACAACCATGCCACAGTAAGCAAAATGCTAGAGGCCCATAAACAAAATGGCTAAGACCCGTACTCTGGTTTGAAAGCAGAATATATTGAATATGTTTCCAAGCAACCCCCTCAAACCCTTAAGTCACTCAGGTTATCTTTTGATCATAACCGCTGAGGGGTTAAATTAATTTCATGCTATTTTGAAGAAAGTGACTCAGTTAATTAAGTCAAAAACATACAACTGCGTCCAAAAAAATAACATTAAGTTCGAATAAAAGGCTATTTGTTTAGCCTAACATTTTTGACACAACAAGCATACCGTGTATTATTTTGTTTAGGCCTTACCTGGTGTTAAGGTTTTTATGTGGGAATGCTCAGTCATTTAGCAAATCATACTGTTGAGCAGCTGTTAGCCAAATCCCTGATCAATCATTCACAGACTTGAATGGTATGATTGTGGAACAATCACTTACAGTGGAACTCGGCGTGTTAATGGAACGGTTGATAGTTGGGCCTGAGTTAGGCTGTGAGTGTGAACTGTCAGCCCTATCAATGAAATAGGTTTCTTTCCATCACAAACTTTAACCTAATGCATTTGCTTAAACATATTATTTATAAAATAGCTCACTGTCAATACAACTGCGTTAACCATTTGGTGTGTGCAGTGTAAGCCATCTGTCCTTAGGCTCAACATCACACACTTACTATCTGCTTTAGTTCCTCTAGGGCTATCTATAGACAACATCGGGGAATAAATCGGAGGGGACCTGCAAACTGTTGAGATTGCTTCCAAATTGCATGCCACAAGCTTGGATAAAAGACCTGACCTTACCCTTTTTTTGAATTCTGCTTCATGATTTGAGTGAAGTTAGCCGTCAAATCAAGACGTAGAAAGTATAGGGACTGAATTGCAGTTAAGACAACCTAGGATTGACAGCTAGTGTTGTAGTTGGGATTAATGTGTTGTGGAGAAGATTGAGTGATTTGGAAGAACTTGAATAACACCATCAGGAAGGCCATGCTGTGTTAATGGACAGATTTTCAAGGGCTCAGGTCTGCTCAACTTGACACTCTTTCACTTTCAGGTTGGTAAGTTTATAAGTGGAGAGTGATTGAGTTCACATAGAACAACTTGCCTTTAATTGACTTTGAATTGAAATACTTCTTTGTGTGACTTTGACATGGCTTATTGTACCCGTTGGCAATTTGAGCATCACTCGCCAACTGTTTTGTTGATCTTTGACCTCTGGGCTTAGTGAAACCCCTATCCTCTTGGAATTGTTTGACTTGGCAATCTTTAGAAAGGAGGGTAAAGTTCATTCTCACTGTATAGGTCGGATCGCTAGCAGGGCATAACCATACATTCCTCAACCTACGTGACCCTTCGTTATTATAATATGTGCCTTTCAAACGGTTATTTGATTCACTTTAGGATGTTGTTTAATTAGATTATTTAAAGTTAGGCTATACATTTTGGGAAAGTATATTTGACAATTGGGGTCCAATAAAACGTTGGTTGACTGAAAGGGAAAAGTTTAAAATGTGAAACAATAAACACAACTCCCTGAGTCAGATTGAGCTGTCATCTTTGCTAAGGCGACTACTAGATCAGGCCTGCTTCATGTTCTGGTTAAGTGTTTACAATCTGTCCTAAGATTCTTTTCCTTGTGTGTGCTCCAATGTTCTATTTACATACCGCAACAACATTCAGTTGTTTCACAATGACGTCCAAAATATCCATGTTCTACACTGGATCCTTAGTTAGACTTTTGTCTAGTTTTTTTCACTGTCTCTCTTGAAAACCCAGTAAGGTGGTTATCATGCCTGGTATCATAAAGTGGACATTGATAGTGTGAAATGTTATAATTAGGTCAAGGTCACAAGATTATTGGAAAACTTCAATAATGTGTAAAAGTATAGTCTATCTTCTTAAACACACTTCTACTTAGATGTATGACCCTCACACGCTGCCCCCCCCCCCCCTCTAGTCAGACCACAGTTTGACTGGTTCAATTAATATATAT
>JAVQJS010084561.1:0-13700 GCA_036024795.1 Galaxias rostratus | reverse complement strand
GGGTAATTCATTGATTTAGCCTCTGTGGAAGGAACAGGATCCGGAAGAGAGTAATTCACTCTATGAATTAAATGTTGTTTACTACGTGCACTTTTTGATCATGTGATAAGTCAACAGCTGTCAACTGTTCTCCTTTTTAAACTTATCCACTCACATCCACCAGTATTTGTAGGTCCTCATCCCATTTTTATATTTTAATAAGAATTCTATTGATATTACTAGAACATTTGTTTGAACACTGGTTTGTCAAGCCTAATAAATTTGTTCTATGTCCCTCCCAGATGTCCCATGGCCAGAGGTCTGATGAGATGCAGAACATGGTGTCTAGGTCCATGGGCAATCACCCTGGCCTGACCTCCAGCTACTCCAGCCTGATGGATGAGACTGATGACTACATGGACTACATGGGAGGAAGTAGCCCATTGGGCCTGTCCTCCGAGTCCTCCAATCAGGACCGCAGTTGCACCAGCACCCCTGTGGGCAACGAAAGTTCGTCAGCAGGTGGGTGCACGTTGGTGGATGAGGCACCACTCGGTACGCGTTCTGTCTAAAAGTTGTAACATAGACAATATATAAATATGTGGGGAGATGTTGAGCTCTTTCCTCGCAAGGTTAAAATGTAAAACTACTTAAAGCGCAATAGAAAATGTACAATAAAAATAATAACTGATAAAAAAACTACTGTAAGTTAGATGCATGCTTTTTTTAATATTTACTTATATTGTGCCAATGATGCGTACATATTGAAATCTGTAAATGTCAGGCAAATAAAGGCACAATCACAAAGCCAGAATACCAAAACAATAAACGATATGTCCTGAAGCTAGTACCATAACACACAAACTGAATAAGTCTCAATGTTCTTGTGAATAAAGTTTTAGTCAGTGAAGTTTATGTCAGTGAAGTACATTCTCAAGATTATTTCCAACTTGTATAGGTCATCTGGTCAGTAATGCTGATATTCTCCTAAAACATCGAAGCGTTTTAGGCCCACATTCTAGCAATACTAAGTCTGTACTATTACATTTCACTTTAATCTCAAAGGAATCTGTTTCTGAGTTCTGACTATGGCAGCTTATATATTTCGATCTGTATTGATCAATAAAGAAAACTGATTAATCATCTCTCTTCAATACTTACTAAGTATAAAGTACCTGCATATACTTTTTCTTCTAAATCTGAGCTTGCTTTCATCAACAATTTTCACATCCATGGTTTGGTTGACACCATTATGCATATCTTTCATAATTGTTGCATTGGCTGGTGTTTGGGTTATTTGTCTTGAATCAGCTTCATGTTGTATCATTCTCTGATCTTTTCCCTTTGTACTTCCCATCCCTCTGTATGGAAATGGCTAATGTGTTTGTGTGTGTGTGTGTGTGTGTGTGTGCGTGTGTGTGCTGACATGCTTGTGTGTGTCGTCCCCCACTCTCCGTTCCCCTGGTCAACCTGTCTTTCCAGGACAAGGCTGCCCCGTCACCACTTCTGCTCCCTTCACCCCTGCAGACACTAGCTCTCCCCACAATGCTCCTCCTCCTCCACCACCACCTCCTCCTCCTGCTCCTACTGCTCCTCAGCCTGGCCTCCAGTCTCAAACGCCATCCTTCCCTTCTGCTCTACTGCGACCTCCTCTTCCCTCTCTTCCATATCTCCTTTCCCCATCCTGTCTGTCATACTCTCTGCTCAGCGCCTCTCTGGGAGCCACTCGGAGTGTTGTCATGCCAACCAACACACCAGCTTTCAGCCCCATCATAGCCACACCGTCTCCGGTTAAAAATGACGTCCCTATAGTTCAGGACGCTGCAGGTACTTATCCCATGACACAAACCAACATGGTAGCTGTCACTATTGACTGATATGGAGCTAAGTGTTATTATGTTACTATTTACCGAGTAATTTAAATATCAAAAAGGAGAATTAATGATGGAAGTTATCAGTAAAATTTAAAAAAAGTAAAAAAGTAAAAAAATTATATATATAAAAAAAAGATTATTTGAATGGCTGTAGTAGCCACAGTACTCACATTGACTGAGTGCTTTCGATGTTTTCCAGGGTTTTGGCTTATACTTACGTATTCCTTTGGCCTTAACGGCAAAAGATAGTTTGAAAGGGGGCCGTAAATTCTGCTCAGGCAGTCCAACGCCATGGCCTTGTTTTGCTTTGATTAACACGACTGCTTCAGCAGCCTTTTCTTTTTTTTATCACGTCTGAGAATTGTACTGAGTTCCCTGGTTCATGTTAGGCAAAGCAGGGATCAAACTATTAGCAATGACCCTAGGGTGCAGTGCAAGGTGGAAACCCCTTCTAAACCAACAGGGACAGTCCGTAACCATTCAAAGCCTGTAGACATCCAGCGAAACAGTTAAACAGTTATTTGATCTGTAGCAACAAAGGCAATTTATAACGTTCCACATTTTATCTTTTTCCTTTTGCCAATTCCATTATTATAATTATTTTAGTGGGAGTTGCTCTGCATGTTCTTTCTGTTGTGTTTTCAAAGTCCCGTTTCACTTTCTCTCCATCTCCAGGCAACACCATCTCTATCCCCACTGCTACCGGAGCCAAGAAACGCTTCTGGATCATCGAGGACATGTCCCCCTTCGGCAAGCGTCGCAAGACGGCCTCCTCACGCAAGATGCTGGACGAGGGGATGATGCTGGAGGGCTTCCGTCGCTACGACCTGTACGAGGACTGCAAAGACACGGGCTGCCAGTTCTCCCTGAAAGTCACCCACTACCACTGCACCCGGGAGAACTGCGGCTACAAATTCTGCGGCCGCACGCACATGTACAAGCACGCGCAGCACCACGACCGAGTTGACAACCTGGTCCTGGATGACTTCAAGCGCTTCAAGTCTTCGCTCAGCTGTAACTTCCCCGACTGCCAGTTCTCCGGCAACAGCACCCACTTCCACTGCCTGCGCTGTGGCTTCCGCTGCACCGACAGCACCAAGGTGACGGCCCACCGCAAGCACCACGGCAAGCAGGACGTCATCAGCGCCGCCGGCTTTTGCCAGTTCAGCTCCAGTGTCGACTGCGAGGTCGCCGACTGCAAGTACAAGCTCAAGTGCTCGCACTTCCACTGCACCTACCCGGAATGCAAGCACACGGTGGTGGGCATGTCCCAGATGGATTCCCACAAGCGCAAGCATGAGAAGCAGGAACGCGGCGAGCTGCCGTCCGTGTCACCAAATCAGGAAGGGCCCCAGCACCTACTGGCTGAAGGGATGTCAGCGATGCCCCACGGCACCATGGGGCTTCCTTCTAACCCTGGGCTGCGTGGCCTCAGCCACAACATGAACCATAACCCTGCCTCCATGCTCTATCCCCCTCCCAACATGGTGTCCGAGTACAGCCATCCCTATCCTCCTTCCTCTGCGGTCGGCCTGGACAACTCTCTCAACCTGGGCACAGATTGCAGCGGCTCCCTGTTCTTCCTGAAGAACGCTGCCGGGCTGGGCCTCAGCGACTCGCTGGACCTCAGTAAGAAGATGAACCCTGACTCAGCCATGGCGATGGCCTCCAGGTCCAACCCCAGCACCCCGCGAGGCCTGTGTGCACCTCAGGATGACACCACCGGAACCTCTGGCGATGCAGAAGATGACCTGTCCCCAGAGGAGGAGGCCAACGCAGAGGAAGATGATGACGAGGAGGATGAGGCCGAGGAGGATTTAAACACTGACTCGTATGAAGATTCAATGCCTGAGCCCGATGGAGAAAAGGACCATGGTGAGAGTCTCGATGCATCAATTAACCACAGTGACACTTCTCAACTGGAAAAACAAGGAGCCGACCCATGAACAATACTGTCTCTATAAGAAGAATCCTGTACATGAAAAAAAAACTGAAATTAACATGGCCTCATTTATTATGGGTAGAGATATCATTCGACGACAAGAAAACATCAACACGAAGAAATGATGGCCGAAAATGATTTATTATGATGTTTACAAGATGACCAACATTATTAATTAAATTATGTATTAAAAAATGAACAGAGAAACAAAGAAATTAGGACCTCTTTTACATATGGGGCGGCATTGTAAACATTTGACTACACACATCAGTTGTTTGTGTGCGTGCATGTTTGACTTTAATTTATTTTAGGTTTGTTTTCACTTTTTGTGTGTGAAAAAAATATATAAGGAAAAAAAACTAATCTCTCTCTATATAACTATGTATGTAATTGCGTGAATATTGATGTAAACAATTTTTTCTGGTGCCGCCTACGTGACCCGCAGGACCCTAGTTACTTATAAAAGGGAAATAAATCACTGAGGGAAAACTATCAAAGAGAATGTGTTCAGACATTTGATATTTTTCTGTGTTTTTATCGTTATTATAACAACTACTACATTGAGCGCTGTGGTCTGCATCAATGCTGTGGCTTTTACACACTTCTTTCCATCCGTTGCAAGTTTTATTTTTGTTCTCTGCATAACTCAACAATTTGAAAAGAACAGTGACTGTGTCTTTGGCTCCACTGAACAGTGCGACTGTAAGGAAGCACCGCTTCAGTGAATGCAGCTATCTCTGACATCTGGTAGGCTAGTTCCACTAACACCACGAGCATGTTCTTCTAATGGTAACCTTCTTTATGGATAGTGGCACTTTTATATATATTATGAAATAGGTAGACACATGGATACAGATTCATATTTGAAGTTTATTTTATTACCATTTGCATCATTGCATTACAATAACATTGTACTTGCGTTGTTTGTCAGATACCTTAGCATATCTATTTGTAAGCAGACAAAAAACTGTTATTATTAAAGATTAATTAGCTGAGGTGTGAAGGAACAGATCAGTGGAAAAGATGAGTCATTCAGATGCAATCAGGAATGAAAGAGGGCGCGTCAGGGAGTGTGTTAATGTTCATAATGTACTGACCGAAAATGTTTGTCCCACCGTCATTTTGTTTTCCATTCACTAATGGCTGTGGTTAAAGTTCTATTGTAATGCTTTTATTTAATATTTATGTGACCTTGCAATGATACATTTCTAGGGTGTCATGGCACTTTTTAGATTCATTTTTACATTCTGAAAAATATGGCGTTTATCTATAAACAGGGAATTTGCTTTAAGCTGTTGTTAAGTTCACTTTATTCTGATGCACAAAGAGTTATTAGTGTGACAAAGAACTGTTTGTCTGTGAGCTATTTAAGGAAGCTTTATTTGGTTCTGCGGTTGGATCATTTTGATAAACATGGGTATGCCCGAAAAACAGTGGCATAAAAAGTAACACTAATGCAAACTGGCGTTAAATTGAAATAGTGTAATAATTATATTGTTAATGTACTGTAGTACAAAATTGCAAAACACACCATCAGTTTAGACTATCCTCAGGTTTATTTCGAATGTACTGTAAGTAAAACACTGAGGAATTGTCATCATAATTTATCTCTTCAACATGAGTTTTGAAATAATGAAATACAACATTGAACTACAGTAGGGAGATCAATATCCTGCAGATATTGTTTTGACAAGAAAAAAGGTTGTACAGTATTTTCCTCTGTGAAAAATAACAATATATGATCAAATTGCTCTTTGATGAACCGCTTCCTTTAAAAACAAAACAATAAAAGGGGCAATCACTAATAAAAAGTCAAAAATGAGAATAACCTCAGTAGAGTTGGTTTGTTTGCGTGACATTATTTATTATCCTGCTTTCCTGCTCTGAAGAATCCCAAATGATGTAGGAAATAGGGCCATGCTCACACTGGTGCAGCAGTTGTAGCTTGTTTAAATATTTTACTCTGACATTGTTTTTGCATCAGAAATCATGTTTATCAAACTGAGTTGATAGATAAACACAATTAATTAGAACTGATATGTGTTTCTGATTTATTTTTGAACCCATTATTTTGTTCTTTTTCTTGTCATTTTTGTGTGCGCTTTTTCATGAATTAGATGTATTTGTTTATATTTACTTTGCTGTGGACGAGGCAGAATTTACAGGCTAAATTGTAACCCTGGACTTAAATGCAAGGAAATGCCTCACTTTTATTTTATTTTAATGTTCTAAATGTTGAAAT
This sequence comes from Galaxias rostratus, assembly GCA_036024795.1. Lineage (NCBI taxonomy): Eukaryota > Metazoa > Chordata > Actinopteri > Galaxiiformes > Galaxiidae > Galaxias > Galaxias rostratus. The sequence continues at coordinate 7,663 of JAVQJS010084561.1, read as the reverse complement.
AGCCATCAAGTTTGGAGGCATTGTGCACTTGAATAAAGTTTATGTGTGTGCGGGTGTGTATGCGTGTGTAAAAAAGCGGGATTTGTAAAAAGCTGAAAATAAAGAAACTATAATTATTATGACATTACATTATGTACTGCTTAATAGTTCTGAAGTTGGAGACCATTTTGGAAGATATGTCTAAGGAGGAATGGAGACACTGACGTATGTGGGGGTTAGAAGGACCAACCCCCCCCCCTCTCTCTCTGGGACGGTACTTAGAGAGGATATGGGTTTAGGTATTTTCAGGACAGACTGACCTTTGAAAAGATAAAGTTATAGTTAGTATCATAAAATCTCATACATCTGATAATGCTTTGTTATTCTAGACAATGTAACTCTTACATTGAAGCAAAAGTTCTGCACCTAAGGTTTGTCATGCAGATAGAAGAATCAACAATATTTGTTGTTTGGCTGCCCAATGAGGGCTGGCCTCTGATCAGAGACGATCAGATCGAGGACCATTATGAGTTGTAGAGGCCTTCTGATTTGATCAAGAGAGAACGCTTTGTCCTTTCAAAAGAGAAGCAGATACATGTGTAGTTTCTTATGTTCCCCCTTTACTGGGTTCCTCTCCTACTCCTTCAATGTCCCACAGTGACCAGTGGGCCCATACTGTCCTCCCGCCTACAGCTGTTCCTGTCTTTCCTCCTGCTATTCCTTGTGATGCTTCTTTAAATAAAAACGGGTAAAGGCATCACCATCTGTCAGCCAGCTGGCATCCTGTATATAATCACAAAAGAAAAAAAAAGAATAAACATGGAAATTATATTACAAGGGAACCAGACGGAAACGACCTCCAAGTTCTTCTTAGGCTCCGACTCAAACCATAGATCATTTCATTGTTTTAATTAACAACATCAAAACAAAAATCATCTCAAAACAGTGAATGGAAACATACTGCGGTGAAGGGAAATATTAAAGCAGTGCACTACTGTTATGTGGCGGACACATCAAGCCCCACTTTAGCTTATTGCACTCAAGGACTTAAAGCCATCTCTCGTTCACAATTTGGTTAGAGATGCACAACCTGCTCGGAACATCCGTTTTTTTTTCTTATTACAAGTAGAAATTAAAGCCATCAGAAGGTCCCAACCTACTTGAATTTGCTGCCCACAACACCTGCTGTTCACAATGCAAATTTCAACAGGATTTAGTGCTGTTTATCCTGAATGTGCAAATACTGTCTTATTGTTTTGCTTGTGCATGTCTTATGCAAAGATTAAGCTTTTCACATGATTCAATAAAAATGTGCTGATCAAACTGACAGTGTCTTTCTCTAGCGTGTAACTTGGCAGGCATCTCCCTGCACGAGGAGCTTGTCCTCCAGTGGATTGTGCAGCATTCCATTTTTCAACCATGTGTTTGCCACCTCGAACGTGTGATGATGAACAGGTTCTACAACATGTGGGCTAAAGCAGGGAAAAGGGAATTATTGGGGCTAGGAACACAACAGGTGTGCACTGCATATGTGGTCACATGATGCCTGTAAGGCAGATTAGGGACCAAACAGATGAAGCGCTCCTTAATGGTGGCTTTTATTAAGTTCACAAAGCGAGGGAAGGGAGGGAGAGGGGGAGAACAGATGAAAAGCAGGTGGCCTTGTCTGAGCCATCCTGAATAAAGATACATCTTTGTAAAGTCAGATCTAGAGAGAATGGCTGCAGTGGAAAGAGTTATATGTATTTGACTGCCCTTGCCTCACTGTTTGTCCTGAATTTTGTAGTAATGTCTACAAAGGAACTATTTAAAACAGTTTTGAGAAAAATGTCAGAGAAATATACCCATTGACACAGAATGCGTCATGTATGTGTGACAGCCTGCTCAATTTCAGCCACCATGTGCCATCTTTTCAAACCCACGAGCCTACTTTGAACCATTTGATGACAAGCTGGCCTCTGTTAGAAAATAACTGCTTTTATTACTCTGTCACAACTACTGTGTTTTATTTTACTCTTACGTTCAATGCATGTCCTTTCTAAGATGTTCATTGATTTATTTTTGCATATGCATTTATTTTAGAGAACATTGGTCAGGGGTAACAAAAAGGCAGTGTGAAAAGGCGCCTGTCCAATTGGGAGCAGCTGTTGCTGCTGACAGACCCCAGAGGAAAGGAAGAATTGGACACACATTTAGCCAATTTAACTTTAACAAGACCTTATTGGACGGCCGGACCACAGAAGAGCAACATGCTGCCTTGCTGCACGTGGCTTTGTTTGTGTGCTTTTAGTCTACTGAAAGTACTTTTTTCTGTGTTTGATGTTCTAGAGTGTAGTTAGGAGGATGTTTAAGTGAAGTTTTACTTTAACAGACCTAGAATATAGCACCTTCTCAATTGTGTAGTTTCAAGCTACATATTCAGAACAAAGCCCGTGTTGAGGCTATTCTCAACCAACTTTGAAATTAAAGCCATGCATACAGCTCTTGTCCTATTGGGGATAAACAGAAAGCCTAACAGAGCATTTCTGGCTCAGCCTTCGATTGGCAGCATTGAATGGAAATGTTCTAATGTTAGTAGCAACTTGAACAGTTCGAATGCAACGTCTTTTTAAGAATCTGATATATATTTCTGTTACTTGAACCAAGTTACAGGTTAAGCAACATTTTTCTCTTTTCAGCAAAACTGAGAGCTTCTTAAGCGCTAAAGAATCTTTGTATCTTTAAATGTCTTTGCTTTATTTATTTAGGCCTTTGGAAAACAAAACATTCTGTTCTCAATGTCACTGGAACGTCTTTGCAGTTTGGGGTCTGGCAGTTTGCCCATTCACTTTGAAAACTAGAAAAACTGGATATAACAATGACATGTTTAAAGTGTGCAAAGGTTCAACAAACTTACCCAAAGTGCAAACATTAACAGCAGTAAGAGGAAAAAATGGAATGGTGTTTTTTTGTCACCCAATCATCTCTATCCAAACAAATCTCTACCCATTCTTGGACTCCGTTTTATGATTTTCAAGCAAAAATGTATTGATAAAATACTTTGTTAACAGAGTTTGTGATTTTGTATCCAATATGATTGGGGTATACAGTGAGTTTTGTAGTACAGGAATTCACAAGCAACTGTTTGCGTAATCTATTTCTAAAACCCTAAAGCAAACATGGAAATACACTTCACAAGAAATGTGTTAATTTTTACATGAATGTGGTATGTACATTTATATATTTAACATCCATGAGATTTGTCTGCCATAAATCTCTTTCAAAGGGGTGGGATGCTTGGGGCTTGGGTTATGCTGCAGAGACTTTATTTGGTAAACAACCAGTTGTCCTCATCTGACAAACAAAAACAGAATCCAATGGAAAGATTCATGTAGGGACCCTATAAACAGCTTTTGAAAAGTGACACGCTTGTCAACTCGGTTATATAAATGTTTACAGAGAAATGCCAAACATTGTGTTCTATTTGTTTTAGTTAGCTTGAAGTTTGCCCCTGAACATAAATGAGCCATCCCAGTGTAACACAGGACTTTGCCAACAGAACAAACAGCAACCAGAAGCAAAAACATAAAATGGTTGATCTAACCTGACTCAAAGCCAATAACCCATTATGTTTCAAGTAGTTTCCCTAAAAGTTTGATCTGAGGCCACCAGAGCAGAGTGAGTAAAAAAAGTAGGACCCACAATGTAATGTTCAGTCAGTGCTGGTGAAGGAGCCACATACATTTACATTTTGTTTGAGTTGCCATAGTGAACCACTCTGGGCCAAGTGAGGCCTGCCAGTTTCTTGGCAAACGGAGAAGCCCTTAAGTGCTAAGCTGTAAATTTCCTTAATTTGATGTGAGTCCAAAGGGAATGTGATTGTTTTCTTTCATGAAAAACCCTGGCAAATTGGCTGACAATAAGCTGGAATGGTCAAACATGGTCTTTCTGCTGTGATGACGGGCAGAACACAGAACTGACAATGTTCCACAGAGCCGTTAAAGCACACTGGCAGCCGCCTCTCATAGCTCACTGTAATGGGAATACTGTGAAAAGTCAGCATGGATCATTTGAGTAGACAAGAAAATAACGACTTTCTATCGAAAAAGCTTGAATAAACTCCCTTGACCTTTGTCGGAAAGTCTGCTCTTTGAACTTTAGACTTCTCAAAACTGCAGTTCTCTGTCTCTTATTTCTTGCCATGCCTCTTTGATTTCACCTCATTGCCATGACAGGACACAAGTCTTTAAAAAGACTGGTTTCAGTGTCACAGCTGTGTCCTTCTTAAAATGAGGCTGGACAACAGGTGGGCACGAAGTGTGTGCTAATCTTCCACATTATGGTTGTTGATAACAGACACTCAGCCCACGGCTCTTTTAAAACTTGGTCATGTAATACATCAGCAATGTGACATTTGTAGCATGGAAGTAGGAAAGGTGGGGAAGATTGTTACTGGTGCTATTATTAGAAAATGTCCATCATTGACTTTGGGTTTCTGTTACCAAAGGACTTTTGTGAGTGCAAGAGTCTCTCCAAAAGCAGACATTGGGTGTCCAGCAAGGGATTGTGGGATTACTTTCTCCCTCTCTAAAGGCATGAAAATGTGGATTGTGTTTCGCAGTGATAACCCATGCCAATTCTGGGAGGCAAGGTCAGTAAATTTGCTGTACCCTTTTCCAGACACAAACTTTAAATACCAATCAAACAGATTGTCATCCCAGAAAATGAAAACAAAAAAGGATCCTTTCAAAATGATTGACAGACCCGGACAGGACGGTGGCAAAAGTAGTAAATCACGTTAACAGTAAAACAAAGTTCCTTAGAATTTGAAGTAAGCGATCAAACATAGACGCTGACTATTTTATGTCATGATGGATTGTCTACATACTATAGTGTAGATATTTATTGGTGAGATGCCGTAGGCACAATCATTAAGATAGTATAAATTACTCACAACACCTAAATCTCCCTGCATCCCTCCATTTCTTAAAATTCACAGCACCCATCCGTGCTTTTCTGTGCTACAGGGGCCACCGATTAGTCAAATTTCCCCAAACGTTGGCAATAGCTGCACCTGTTGCCCCTGAATGCCTGAAGCCCTCTGCACTCAAAGGCTGACAAGCCTCTACCCCTGGATAATACATTTTTTTCAGTAGCTGGTTTTCCTTGTGCCGTCACACTTGCCACTGCTCAATACTTTCTGTGGCGAGTGGGGTCTTGAAAGATTTATTCAGTTGTTCTACAGCCAGCTATTGTTTTTACTGACCCCACTCTTGTTGTTCTCCTCCAACACCTTCACTTACCTGTCAAAAGCTTAAGTATAGTTTTCTGCCTTGTGTTCCGGGGGCCCATATCTCCCTCACACGTCAACCTACCGGCATATGCTAGTTCCATTTGGATTTGAAACAGTGCCAGGAGAAAATCAAGTGACACAGGCCACATGAGAGTGGCGGCAGAAATGTGATCCAACTCAATTGTTGAGTTTATATAACGAGTGATGACAAAGTGTTTTATGACTTTGTGGTGTTCACCGGGCCTTGCAAATTAAGGCCTTACACAGGCAAAGTCTGACTGTGACCTTGACTTGTCAAATGGTAGCATTTTAACCAGGAAGAAACTGGTGTTCAGCTGCTGTTGAGCACTGTTGGGCTATATTTAGAGCCACAACAAAAGTAGGGCGTTTCACGGTGACCAGGGCTACCATTTTGCTTTTACTGTAAATGCCAGCAAGTGAAGGTTTATATTACCACAATATGGTGATTCAATGATATGAAGTGTTGTTACAAGCCTCTTTCTGAAACACATTCTACAATTTATTTTAAAAGGAACTAATTGTGAGTACACAATTTTCTACAGAGCTGCGGGTCTACATGGTTTTCTGGCTATTTGATTACTATCGTCAATGTACCCAATAGGTTATGATACCATCAGTGAAATTCCTGGTTCCTTTAGAGAATGAGGATATCTCCAGATGAGTAAGGCACCCTCTGGTATACCAGAGGCCAAGACAGCAATCAGCTGAACATCAAAGTGTTCCAGCCTCTTTATAATGCAGTGCTGCCTACCACATGAACTAGATCTTATCGAAAACAGAAGAGGAAGACGTGTGTTCCACCATAATTCCTCATGTCCTCAAACACTTTGCATTAAAAAGGTCATGTGCAGGAGATGCTCTTATGCCGGTGGGGTGGTGGTACGAGCCGCACTCCAAACATCTAATGCTTTCAATGCGATCAGTACGCATCTATATAGTTTTAACACAAATCATAATTTCTACAATCAAAGCTTGGCGTGGTGTAGTTCTTTGAGGCAGTGTAGCCAAAGATAACTGAAAGAAGCCTTAACCAGGAGCAGTCCAGTGTGTGTGTGTGTGTGTGTGTGTGTGTGTGTGTGTGTGTGTGTGTGTGTGTGTCTTTCCATGTACGGGGCAGACAGGACTGACTGACTGGCTGGTAGGGTCTAACAACGCCCTGCATTGATCCACAGAGACACTCAACCCTCTAACCTGCTGAGTGCTCAGTTCCAGAGAACAATGGAGTTCAGAGCCTGTCGATACACTATCCTATTGAGTGCTCTCCGTTTAGCAGGAAGATTGATGGGGTTAAGGCTCCTAACCAGGCACCAAAACAGTCTCAAAATCAAGGCGCTGGCTCTGACAGTCAACAAAAAAAAACGATTTTACTAATTTAACGGTTATGATTTTCCAAGAGTATGCCGTTTACAAATGTGCCGTGATTTGATATGATTTGCCAAACAGTTGGTGGAACAGCTGTCCTTGTGAGGGAGACAAGAAGTAGATATGAGGATAGACGAGGCTTTCTGAGCAGAAATACATGGCTAGTCCAATAAGACACTAAATGACGTGCAAGTGCATTTATTACAGTAGGCCTCTATAAATCTTAGGTTGGCCTGAACTCTAGGGAGAGGTTAATGGATTACAAAGGGATGCGGTATCGAACCTCTGTGAAGTTTATACACCTCATCAATATGTGAAACGCTATTGATCATTTAGACCTTGACAGACAAATTTAATTCATAAACCTTATAATGCAACGAAATATTCTTACTGCCCCAGTAGACCGAAAATTGCTTTTTTAGTCTCAAGGATTATTGATAGGGACCTTGTATTTGCAAACCCATAGAAAATAATGATTCTGAAAAACATATAGTGCAACAGTCCTGTCACCTGTATCCAAAATAAGTCCCATACTTATCTAGGTAATACTTAATTATGTTCTCAAAAAATGAATGCCAGGGAGGTCCTACTAATTGCCAATCCATCCAACCTTCATGATGTTGCCTTTTAAACTGAGCACTGATCTAAACTACGAAACATTTTCTCATTACAAGCCCAGATTTGAAATGTCTAAACCACTGTAATACAGAATACTGAGAGCCATACAAGAAAAATAAATAAACCAATACATCAATTACTACATTGAGATAATTTATTACAATTATGTACATTTCATTTTGATTACTAGAGCTTCAGAAGAGCAAATAATCAATTTATAGAAGACATGTGGAACTACTAAGTCTTAAAAGGTGTAAGTCCAACCTGCAGTAGGACCTCTCATTTCAATAATTGAACCTTACTCAGAAATATTCAGCATTGATTAAAGATAGCATAGTAGTATATTAGACAGCACAAAAAAACTAAACATGTCACATTCCGAGTTTGCGGTATCTTTCATGTTACATACAG
>JAVQJS010084559.1:0-18184 GCA_036024795.1 Galaxias rostratus | reverse complement strand
TAAATTTAATAGAGAGCGCTCACAGAGATACACAGTAAACGAAATAATCCCATGACCAGTGGCCGAACAATGCACCCTTATATACCAAGACAAACAGGTGCAGACAATCAAACAATCATCCAGGTGTACACAATAAGCAAAACGAGAATTAAATTCAGGTTGCCATCTAGTGGCGAAGTCTGGTATGTTGCCAGGTGCGACAACAGTAGGTTGGCCATGAATGCCCACCCTGACTCTGTAGCCTCGGTAAAATCTTTATGGTATTTAGGCCTATTTATTAATTTTAAATAGCCTTTTAGTCTTGCTGCGTGTTTCTGAGTGATCGTACAGCATCGTTGGTTAATACTAGGCAATCTATTTGATGATTTGAACTGAATATGTATGATTTGATCCGAGGAGGCAAGCAAAATGGAAGGTGTTAACCCACTGGAGTAGATCTTCTTGGGAGTGGACAGAATCAGATAGAACGGCAGTTGGTCTGGTTGAGTCTGCTGGGACAACTCTGACACATAATCGATCTGCCAAGTCACAGTACTCACCGCAGACCAGGGAAGGATGATTTCTAGGTTGGTAGGATATACTTTGAGGACATGTTGGCAAAAGAGGGAGTTGTGCTCAAAATTATTGGTGCTGGGGAGGTAGGTGAGTGTAAAATTACTGCAAAAAGGAAAATAGTAATTCAGGTGTTCAGCTGTCTGGCTGTATAGGTGAGGTTCTTATGCTTTGTCCATACCACAAACAGGTGTTCAGACTACTTACTAGCTGAGATACCTGATGAACCGTCGGTAGAAGTTGGCAAAGCCAAGGATCAACTAGAGCTACATGAGGTATGGTTTGGGCCACTACAATTGTCACGGCCTGGCCTTTTCTCTGGGTCTGTAATCACTTGCCCACTCTCAATGATGAAACCCAGGAAGCCGACGGAGCTCATGTGAAACTCACATTTATTTGCTTGAATAAATAGTTTGTTCGAAAGGAGTCTTTGGAAAGCCTACCTGACAAGCTCAATGTTTTCATCAAGGTCCCGGAGAAAATCAGGATGTCATCAAGGTTGAACTCCCCACTCTGCCACCCTAGTTCAGTTAAATTGGGGATTTTGTGTTTTTAGCAAAGGCTGGTAGAGGACCACAGTATCTCGGGGTGAAGGAATACCATGTAATGTCTGCTGGGTCCACATTGGCTTGATTGTTGTGTTATGGTGTACAGAGCAAACCCAACCGCTCAGCAAACAACAAGGGTCTATAACACACAATGATCCACCACTTGAGGGAACTGAAGGGGAAACTTACATACAGTCCGAGAAATACAAATATACAACAATCATAAAGGGAACGCTTGCTTGGCTCTCCCGGGACATGCTGACGCACCCAAACCAAGGTGCATAGCCTACGAATGAGACAACGCATCAGATAATCTTTTAATCACAGTCTAGTAAGGAACCATACCTTTGTCACTGTAGATGTGACATTTCTTTTCATCAACAATCACCACACCAAGACCTGAAAAGCCCTCAAATTATTTTAAGACATAATCAACTTGCTCCTATTGATGAAAGGCTACCTTTGTTATGCTGTGCATAGAAAACCCAAATGGAGAACACAGACAGGAGATAAGGTTTTGAAGGGTTTTATTGTAGTGGAATGCTGGGAGGTGAGAAGAGATTTTTAAGCATGAGGTATGGTCCACTGAAGCGTAAAAAACAACTTGCCAATGGGTGGATGACAAACCCGTCTAGGTGAGTTGATGGAAGGCAGGTGAGTTGATAGTAACGAAGAGTAGATGCGTAGGTGGAGCTGGGCACCAGAGCGAAGAAGGAGGGAGGCAAACCTGCACAGACACAGAGAGGCCAGCAGGGAGCACCGAGGATAGTAAACGCACAGAAAGACAAGGGAAGGTGCCGGGGTAAGGCTGTGGCCATGACGACCATGCACGTTTTAATTTGGCAAAGTATGTTGTTTATGCCTGAAGTTCTAGTTTTTGTATTACTTCAGCAATAACTACTGCATGACCTTCAAAGTGCATTCTTTAAGACATAGAATCGAACCACTCCCACCACTGATGAAATGCTACCTTGTCATTTTTATAAGGAATGTTTAGCAAATAAGCGAAGTCCAGAACAAACTGTTCAAAACAGAATGGTAAACAGGTTTTTGTTTTTTTTGGGCAATGATTACAAATGTAATGCCTGTAAATGTTTGCTGCAACTTCAGATGCGGTACATTTTGCAGGACAAAGAATAGGACTACTCCCACTAAATTAAGTGAAATCCTACCTTTCGTGCTGTAATTGAGCAAAGAATGCCTTTTAATAGACAAAAAGGTTGCCATTGGTGTGAGTTTCTTTCTTAGCATTTTAAACTAGTTCATGGAACAATAGAAGGGGATTTCAAATACAAGCGGTGAAACACCCTGGTTCAAGAACGTCAGGGGGACCATTACTTTGATCAGGATAGAAACAGAATAATTACATTTGTACTGATACATTCGATTTAGAATTAAAAACTGGGGACTGGTTAATTTACATTTTTCACTTTTTAGGTTTACCAATGACCACACAGGTTACTGATGGGTGTTAATACACAGACACATTCACGTACATATTGGTAAAGCGAATGCCACTGCCATGGATTGTGATGCCATGACTGCCCAATATATTATCTTGTGACATGTAAAGCATTTTGAAGGGGGCTTAGTTTCTCTAAAAACATGTATAAGTATGTTCATTTTAAAGAGAATAGCAATCCAATTTTGAATAAATGACAAATCCTCTAGAAAGGACATTTGAGATCAAATTTAGTCATCATGGCACTGTATCATAAAACAGTCTTATTTGAATAATTTTTGTTTCTGAATCTGCGCTTTTTCTGCTGTAAAATGCATCTGTTGTTGTCTCCTCTTGTGTTGTACAGAACCCTTGATAAGACATGGGGATTCAAAAAATACATAAAATGGATTGTGTGGTGCAAAATGTCTATATTCATAATTTGCTTTTAGAATAGGATGTCTTCTGTACAGTTCTCTCCGTCTGGATTTTTCATAGATAATTGTTTGATAAATTTGTTTGCTGTGTTGGTTCTTGCTGCCTCATGATCATTTACAAAACACACACTTTGCCCAAGGTTAAACCACTATATCTTGACATTGAATCCACATCAACAGAATGCAGTTGTATAATACAATATGCAAACAAGTCGTATCTGCGATATCATCGGATTCCATTTGGAGATATGGTAATCTCATGTTTCACCTCTGGGCTCATAATTGTAATCATAATTGGTATCCAAGTACAATGCAGTTCTATTGACTTTATTTATGTAACAGGATGCAGTCACACACATACAGTATGGGGCCCCAGACACAGAGGAGACTTATTTTATATGCATGCCATACACCATAATCTGACAATAATACTCTACACACAAAATCCTATTTGGATCTTTATCTTTTCTATTGTCAAGTCTCATGCCATAGTCAAAATGTTTGTCTTACAATTGCACATGCATGCCAAAGAATGTAATAGATATATTAATAGCAAGGATTTAACTAGGAATTAATGTATTTACTCTCCAGGTCATCTATCCTTGTTCTGATATTTACCCATACATTAGGAGGGCCCTCTGTATTCACTGCTGTTAGCATGCTAATATGTCAAGCTGTCCCCGCACCCTTCAGCTTACAATTCTATGTTTGCTCCTGTCAGGTGATCTCACTGTTGATGTGAAGGCATGTAACTTTCAAGTTTCAAATGTGTGATGCCAGCAACCTCTGCATAATTACAGTAGGAGTGTCCGTTTCTGGCTAGCCTATCGTGTTCATGATCATGCCTGTGCAGCTATAAAAGAAGGGAGAGGAAGGCACAGAGACCTACTTCCAATTCTTGAACATCTACTTGCAGGTAAGCCTGTAAGCCCACAAGTGTTTTCACTTGCATTTTTTTATTGTTCCATTGCATGCTCTGATGTTACAATTTATGCTGCAATTTGTGGTTGTAAAAATTCTCAAATTAACAAGTTTTTTGTGTCAACATAGTAAGATGAAGGAAAATAAAATTACAATCAAATCTCTGTCTCTCTTTTCATGTGGGATAGTATATGTTATTTTAGCATTTGATTGCCTTAAATAGATAGTTTTTAATAGTGGTTTAAGATGATTAGTAAAGTTAAGTATTGGATTTTTTTTACATTTTGTTTAACCTTCTCCAACTGTAGTAAGAGTATAGCTTGTTTTCATAGAAGCCTTGTCCAGCACAACGCCCTACCCTAGAAAACAGGGCATTAGACGTGCATGACAAAGGCCCTGTCAACAAAAGAGACATATTTTCTTGATTACATAGGTGTCCCTCCCACTCAAGCAAAATGTTGACATTCGTTGTTTTCATCTTGACAATTAATGGCGTGTACTCATCCTGTGTTGTGGTAAGCCTTGTTTTACTTGTCTGAAATACCTTTTAAACAAGAGGTCATTTGATATCCCTTTATCAAATTGCTGTATTATCTTGTAAACTGACTATAATCTTGCAAAATTCGTTCTTAAAAATATTTTACTTATTTTTCTTTTCATGATTTCTTCTGTCATCCATAGCCAAGTAAGTACAGCACATTTTCACCAATCTTGCCTTGACATTAAGTGACTTAACTTATCCTCACATAACCTTTTGAGAATAAATCACGAATGAGTCAGGTCTGATTTTCCAAAAACGTGCACAATGGTGAATATGCTTGACTTTGAGTAGAAGACTTTTATGCTTCAATATGGGTGGATACTTCAGATTTGTGACTCATGTGCTAAACAGGCACAAAAGCAAATATCAACTTATTAGAGGTTTAGCAATGTATTTGCCCTGCAATTTCTCATGTAAATGTATGTGTGTTTGTGAATTTGTGTGCGTGTGTGTTAATAGTGGCGTGCACAGACAGCACGACGGTTCAGGCCGAAATTGCCAATCAGCACAATGCTTTCAGGAGAACGGTTGTACCTGCTGCCAGTGACATGCTCAAGATGGTGAGTTATTTGGAAAATAATTCTAAACAAAACCTAGAAACCGGATAGTTAAAAAATAAATAATTAGTTCCGTTTTTCACAACACAGTTTCAAAATTTTGTTTTATATTATTTGTTCCTACACAGTATACAGTAGACCGGTTAATTTACATGGGCAATTTCAAAATCATACTGACCTTTTCCCTAAATCCTCCAATAGTGCATGTCAGCAATCTAAAGTAAACAATGTTCACCCTCTCCGACAACAATGACAAGTATTGATGGTCTTGTTTTAGATTCAGCATTTTACATTTTGACAGTTACAAAATGTTGTTGTCTGGCAGAAACTGTCCTATTGATGTACTGCCAATGCTTCAGGGGTTTGGGGGTGCATTACATGCATTCATATTTAGTTTGTGTTGCCCCAACCTGCAGAGTCAGAACTATTTTATGCTTGAAGAGCCATGGTCTTGTGTCTTGTATACAGATATGAGAGGCACGCTCTGGTGTAGGTCACATTTGGTTTACGGTTTGAGATCTCACTGTCATGTGACGTAACTCTCGTTCAGACCTCAGCTCTCCAACGGTTGCATGTCATGAGACTGTAAATGGTTAATTTGCTTTAAATGTATTTCTTTAGTATTCTGTTGTTTGTCTTGCGTAGAAATTGTTTGTTCCCTTATGTGTCTGTATGGTGCAGAACTCGTTCAGCCTTGAATCTGTTTTTTACCCTCTCTGTGCCCATCTCCGTTACACTCTCTATAGAGCTACGACACTGACGCCGCTGTCAGTGCTCAGGCCTGGGTGAACAACTGCACACTGGCTCATGGACCATCAAGCAGCCGCATGCTCGGCAGTACGATGCACAACTTTTCCACATTTATTTCTCTTTTTCCTTGGCTTTCTTCTCCTTGACTTACTGCATAGATTAAAACTTTCAGAAGATTAACAGGAAGATTACTTTTTGCATTTGATTAGTTTGTAGTTGATATACATCATTCAAAAAAACACATTGATATTACTTACAGATAAAGATTGGGCCACACTGGCTTTTCTACAGGCTGCTTTAGTGGACCACACAAGCACTTTAGGACGTCTTTGAATAGTGCCAATTGGAATCTTATCTCTCATCTCTTTATCTGCTTCTTAAAACAAGTTACAGTACATTAGGTTAAGCTATCTAATCACATGTAGGCTTCTGGAATATGTTTTTCTTAGCCACTAACCCATGAAAAAAAAACATTAATCAATGTATGCATGGACTTTAATAAACAGACTATGAAATGGGGGAGAACCTGTTCTATTCAAACTCGCCTCACAACTGGACTCAAGTTATTACTGCCTGGCACAATGAAGTCCAGAATTACAAGTACCCTACTGGTTCTACCAACGGTAAAGCAACCGGCCACTATACACAGGTAATACAATCAGGTTAGCAGATAGGCCTCCATACACACTGTGATTAAAAGCCTCTGCATTAAAAAAAAAAAATCAATTGACACAGGCAATATCGGTTCCCCAAATAAGACATTGATGTGGTGTCAACTTTGTTTTGAACCAGGTGGTTTGGAACAGCTCTTACAAAGTGGGCTGTGGAGTGGCCAAGTGCTCAGGCCCAATTTATTTCTATTCATGCCAATACTTCCGAGCGTAAGTACAGCTACAAACCTTCCAGCACACCTACACCTTGTCTTACAAAGACTTATTTTCTAAAACGTAAACAGGGACACTAGGAAAGCCTAGATTATCCTGGGTAGCAGCAGCAAGTATCATGACAGTCATATTTGGTCCACAGGGGAAACTTCAACGGATATGCACCATACAACGCTGGAACTCCTTGTGCTTCCTGCCCCAATTCTTGTGAGAATGGACTGTGCAGTAAGTATTATGATAAAAAGTATGATGAAAAGATATGAGTAAGTAACAACTCATAGAAAAGGTAATTGAACATCATAAACAATATTTGCTAAATGTTATTGTATACGTAATACTATGCCTTATTTTTTTTATCTTTCTTTGCAGCGAACCCCTGTCCTTACATAAACAAGTATTCCAACTGTCCAAACTTGAAAAAACAAGCAGGCTGTGGCAATGTGCAGGTGGCCGCCTGGTGCCCAGCTTCCTGTAAATGCACCACTGAAATCATACCAGTAGGAAAGTGAGAGAATTCATCTTTTCTACACAATCTACTTGAAATCCTTGTTCCAAGAGTTCCCTTTGATTAATTTCTGGTCTTCAAAATAGACCAATTTCTGTAAACTTATGAGTCTATTTGTAAGAATAAGTTTGACAATCTTTTATAGCTTGTAAACTTAGATTTGCCACTTTTTTTGAACAAATACTAACATACCTATATGAAGGTAGGATAAAACAAAAAAAAACTTTTACTGTGAAAGACCAGGAATAAGCTTTTTTTTTTTACTAGGATATCCAATGCAAACATTCTTACTCTGAAATTGAGAGAATAATACCATAATCGTACTGCTGATATAGTGAAATATTCATTAAAATTCAATTATCTTGATTTACCAGAGCAGAAAAGGCAATCTTGTCTATTTGCAAAATCAACATTAGACTTATACGTTAATAATATTCCCACTCCAATCGACTCACATACTGTGTTGTATGCAAACCTGTCCTGTGTTCTGTCGCTATGACTATGGCAGTTTGGCAATGTGAATATGCTGTTTTCGGTGGTTTTTCTATATCTTGTCTGATGTCTCACTTATACTGCTGTAGAAACACGTTACTACTCTTATTGTTAATTTTTTAAAACTAGATGCAGAGTTGCCACTACATTATTAATTACAGTCTATTATGACATGCAGGATGGGCACTAATCCTATATATTTTTTTTATACACATCCACTTACGGTAACCTACAAATGTTTGCCTTTTCTAATGGCAAAGTGATAATATCAGCTATACCTCATTTAATTACCTAAAAAACAATCTAAAATAATCGCCTGGTATCAAACAATCAATAATCTGTCAATAAACAATCAATAAAACAAACAATTACATGCTTTCTTAATATGTTTTTTAATGTAATAATTCTGCATGTGTAGAATCAGTCACCAGCAGAGGGCACTGTTATATAAATATTGACAGATCAGATCCTCACATAACAATGTATGCACAATACAATGTATACATCATGTCTAATACTCAATTTGCAATAGTAGCATTATTGGTTTGAAGTATCCTAACATGACAGACAGTAGGCTACAGGTTTGCTTGGCCAATACCACTGGAAACGCAAATGTTTTCAAAGGCCTTCAAAAGGTTACAACCCTTCTCTAACTTGAACCTAATTAAACTGAAGGCCATGGGTTAATTCATGTTTTTGTTTTTGTTTGTTTTTAAAATAATGACACTGCTTCAAGAACATATTTGTTGTTCATCTGGCTCTGATATTGTCTATTATATTTCCAATCAACAATCAACCTTATCGATCTATGCAAAATGTTCCTCGAGAACAAATACTTAGCTATTAGTGTAAAAGCTGAAAAAATCCCCACTTGCTTCAAAATACTGTACGGAAAAAACGAGACAAGCTGCCTATCACTCAGTCGAAGATGTTACCAATTGTGCCAATACAAATGTTTTCTATTTCTATTTACCCCCCTAGAGATAGAGAGCGAGATAAAAGATTAAATTAAGAAACAACTTAATAATTACTATGGCTTTCAAGTTCGATACTGTAGTGTACTGCACTAAGTACTTAGATGAAGTAGCTAATTTGTTAACTAACAATTCACTTTTAAGTTTATTTTATAGTAAGACAGTTAAGCCAATCCTGCTTCTTAACTTCAGTCAGTTGCTAGCTCTATATTTCAATCGAATTTAAACGGGTCACCAGTTACTCCGTTACACTCAACAGACACACGACATCGCCATGAGCTAGTAACAGCTAACGTTAGCGTTGTTAGCTAATCGTGAGATATGCTGCCACTAATTTTACTCAAAAGTTAAATTAACCCTGCTGTCAACGTCCTAAGGCAAGTAACGTTATTTGGAAGAAAACTGCGTTATTGTGTCTGGCCACATCGAGCCGACAGTATAGCTAGACACCTTCGTTTTATCTACCACAAGAAGACAAAAGAGACGACTGGACAGAGCGAGGTAATGTGAAAAATGACTGGCTTTTATTTTAATTGCCATTGAAATTATTAATTTCAAAGTGAAGTCCTGTTAATTACAAAGTGAAAAAGGTAACATTAGTAGTAAGCATGCTGCTTCAGCCGCAAGAGTCAAGACAGTAACTGCAGTGCAGCATCCACAGTCCATACCATGGCACAAGAAGAAGCTTCTTGATGTAAGCGAAAAAAAATGCGTTGCAAATGTCCAACTTTTAAAGAATATCAAAATGTTCGACTGAGAGAACATTCATTCTCTAAAATTTTTAAACGACAACGTAGTACATTTTCATGTTTACTCAATGGAGTAAAACGGTTAAGTAACGTTGCAATATTCTTGGAAAAATAATAGTAAATAGCAAGTTGTAATTTCTCTACAATGCTCTTTTACGACAAAACTTATCTACAAGACACTACTTTGCTTGGTAGGCTAGGTGATTTTTAACCGTTAACATTGATTGTCGTTGTGGTTGATACGTTCACAGAGCACTGCTGCAAGCCAGGCACCAGATAAATATGGATCAAAAGACATTTGCTTGCAAATTGTGTTACAGCCAGTACATTATTGCAAGAGCTATATGCAATTGAGACGCACAAATATATTTGAAGCGGCGTGACAGTGGCTGTTGAAGAAGTGCCTATGCTATGGCGGAGTTTGGGGAGAACGGCGCCTTTTCTCAATCAAATCCTGAAGATGTGGCCGTGCCAAGCGACAAGTTAGCAGGGAAGACGCAGTGCGAAGTGTCGGTGTTGAACGGAGTCTGTGGGATAATGACAGACATGGTTGGGCCAGGATCTCTCGTCGTACCTGACTGTCAAGGTACTGAAACCATAAGCAACACCTCGGATATCAAATCTGGAATACCACGCAGAACCAGCATCATAAAGGTAAGGATTGCAATCGACCTGCGGTCCATATTGCCCCACGTAATTTAAATGCAGCCGCTTACGATTTTAAAGCCTAGCCAATTAGCATAAAAATAGCATTCAACGTTACATACTTGTAATAGAGAAATGTTGTGTGCTTGAATCGTATGTTTGGCACAGCAGCCTCGCCCATCCGAAACGTGGTTTGTGCTAATAGTCAAATAGATAGTCTATTGCGTCACTCCTCCTTATAATATTATTATTATTATTGATTATATTTATACATGGTTAAGCGATTAAGACCAGGTCTGTTTTCCAGCAGTGCCATGTTTAAAGGCAGAATATATAAGTATCAACAAAAAATACATAATTTTTAAATATTTTACAATGCAATATTTATTATACAGTACAATATTGACGTTTCAATAAAAACAAGAACACTCTTCAGCAACAGCTTTAAAGGGTCATATAGTCCAGTGAACATGTCACATGACTACTAGATTTGTGTTTTAATATTGAAGTAAGGTAAAAAGATTATGCTAATACATGTATAATACTACTGATTGTAAAAGAAAAAGGACTCTCACAATTTAGGAAAACCATGCCCTCAATACTAAAAGTTTTGATAAGTAAAATAAGTCAGCCTGCTCAAAGAAGCTTTGGTATTATTTCAACTTATTTTATTACTTCAGTTATTCATACTTTCATGGGGTTAATTAGGTCATGATTGCTTCAATCTTATGAGATACAAGCATAATTACTTATTTTCTTTCATTTATTAAAGCACTGTGCCACTTCTGTGTTACTTTTTTACTTCTAAAACAGAAAAAAGGTCTGTCAGAGAGAGCAATTTATAAAATCCTTGCTCTTAATAATAATATTTTTATTTGTAATGTGCTTTGTTTACATGGTTAAAACCATCTCAAAGCGCTGCAACAACATATAGATTGTTTAATAAAAGATAAACAATTTTGATAGTTGTTGTTGTATGCCTGAACAAATAAACAGAGGTAGCAGAAGGCTTTTGGCTTTCCTAAATTGAAAAAGTTTCAGAGGATGGATTCTGTGGCACCCTCAGATGTTCTTAGAGGGCATTTTCCATGTGGGAGATGGGGTGGCTAGTTTTGGGGGAAAGGAGAAACAGGCTGCCTCTAGAACACCTGAGATAGCAGAAAGTCCGGGTTATAATTTGCTCTTTGGTGGTAAGAGGGGGCATTGAATATTTGAAAGTCAGCAAGGATTTTGAAGTTGAAGAAATGCCATGAATGGAGTAATATGTTCATACTTCAGCACTCTCTTTAGAATCATGGCATCACTGTTCTGGATTTATTGCAGCTGTTGAGGGTTCCTGCGTGAAGACCCAGTGGTGCAGGATGAAAGTCTAGATAATTGGACTAGAATTTGAATGCAACAACGGGCAACCTCCCAAGTCTCGGATCCCCACTGTCCTTCTTCCAAGCTCCTCCCTTCTTACACATGCCAGAATGCTCCCTAAGGGCTGGTTTATGCTTCTCTGTTGGTTCATCTGCAAACATTAATGTGCTGCGTGCACTGACGTTTGTACGGCAGTTTGCCTACATGCTTCCAAGTAACTTTAACAGGTACACAAGAGAGTTCTCAAGCTACGTGCCAGATAAGGAAACTGCTGGTCTGCATAGTCCTTCCGCTGCATCAGTCAAATTATGCTGGGGGCTTCTGTCGCTCGCCAGGCCCCTGCCCTCTTGACTGAACTTCTTGCTTTCAAAATACTATTATTCTCTCAGTCATTTCAGAATACACTCAATCACACAGTACTTGAACTGTTGTTTCGTCCTGGCATGTTTCAAGCAAGTAGGTTAAGTCTATATTTCTTGTTGCATGTAAAGATAGGTGTTTATATCTGGTTTCATTTCCATCAATTGCCTTCTTGCATAGCATGGGGGAGAAGCTATGAAACCGTATGGGGCCTTGTAAGTCTGACATGACTGGGCCCCAGGACAAAAATATTTTGAGAAAGGCTGCACCAGGGGACACTGTCACATTCACTAATCCAGAATGTACATAAAACGCAGCAGAAGAAACATAGATACCAGGGATTGTGACCTCACAATTTCAAATCTTTTTGGTCGAGTGGTTGCTCAAATGTTGTTATTCACAAACCTCAACCAGGAGTCACTCTTTCATCTCCTCCATTATTGGTTTAATTACAATCTTGGTATGTTTTCCAATTAAAATGCTACCACCAGCACCGGTAAGAGTTTTTAGTTTGTTAAACTTTTTTTTGGATGCTTCCACCTCAGATGGTTAAGCACAGACGCTGTATTGGTAATAGCATGTTCATTTTATATTTTACAATTTTCACATTTTACATGGTCTGTATTTTTGTTATTGAAGACTAGCCACTGCGTTTTTATTCACTGCTGTACAGGAAACGTGATTTTTGACAATGTAGAAAGTAATGACAATATAACAGGAATATGGCTCCTTTTCTGAGAGTGCTTTGTGGTATAAATCAAAATGTTTAACCCTATTTTTTATGTTTAGAGATTTTTTGTAAAAGTATTAACTTAAACTTTGTGTATGGGAACAGTGCTTTTAGCTGGGAATGTGTATGCAAGATGATAGACAAACAGGTAGCCATTCCCCCTTGCAGCTGTCCTGATTATTAGGCTAGTTATTGCTATGCTTCCAATGAGAGACTGAAAACAGGGCCTAGAGCACTCATAAAGAGCATGTAATTTACTGATACATGCCCATGTGTTAGGTAATAATTATGATTAGGTAGAGTTTGGAATATTTTCATTAATTTAAAATGCTACCTTGTCTTAAATACATTTTTTATTGTATTCATGGTATTATTTTATACCGTGTCAACACTGATTCTTTGAAAAGGTCATGCCTGTTCACAACAGTACCAGAACCAAAAATGATGCCTATTTAAAATAAAGACCAAATAGCTAATGAAATTGTTGAAACTCTTACATCTTTAATGGTAACTTACTTGGTAAGACATTAGCAAATTAAGCTTCATGAAAAATTTGTTGTTACATATTTAAACTTGGGGGTAGCACGGTGGCGCAATGGTTAGTGCTGTTGCCTCACAGTAAGATGGTCCTGGGTTCAATTCCCACCTGAGGGCCTTTCTGTGTGGAGTTTGAATGTTCTCCCCGTGTTAGCGTGGGTTTCCTCCGGGTACTCCGGTTTCCTCCCACAGTCCAAAAACATGCAGGTTAACTGGTGACTCTAAATTGTCCATAGGTTTGAATGTGTGTGTGAGTGGTTGTATGTCTATGTGTTAGCCATGCGATGGATTGGCGATCTGTCCAGGGTGTACCCCGCCTCTCGCTCGAAGTCAGCTGGGATAGGTTCTAGCTCCCCTGTGACCCTGCATAGGATAAGCTGTTCTGATAATGGATGGATGGATGGATATTTAAACTTATGAAATGTTAATTTTAGGTTATAAACAATTGTCTTTGTTTATAGTTTCAGTCTCACTTCTGTTTAAAATCAAAATATTCTTTAAAATAACAACAAAAATACTAAATGAACATGTTCTCGGCTGTTGGTTTCTTCGTCAGTAGAAGATGGTACAACTGCCCGCCCTTATACTTGCTACTGACTCAACACCCATTTTTCAATCAACTCTGCTATCATTTCAACCTCCATGTGGAACCGACCTCTAGCAACACAACATACATACAACATTTTGTGTCGATTGAAAGGTGCCAACTTACGTTAGTGATCAGTTTGGCGCATTCAGCTACTATACGCGAACAGGCAGACTTTCAACTTATATTTTAGGTTTTCTTAATTTAAATGTATAGTGATAAAACATTTTGCTTACCTTGGAGTTTGCTAAATATACCTCCATAAAATTACAACAAAGTACTGTACAACACATTGAGATACAGTATGTATAGTAACCATTACAAAAAACCACTTACACATATACACACAAGCTAAAACCACCAAGATGCAAAGACTCATTAGAAGAAATTAGATTTGAGCTGAGACTTGAAGTAATCGACATAAGATAATAAATAGAATATTCTGTTGTCAGTGAAACTTGGTGGTTACAGTCCTTTTATTATTATTAATGCACAGCTAGTGCACCTTATTCCCGTCCAGACATCCCTCTCTTCTTTTCATGACCGTGTATCAACACACACACACACACACACACACACACACACACTCAGGGGCAGCCAAACCTATGCTGGTCTTCAAACAAATGTGTTCATGTCTTTGGACTAGGACCCTTATTTACATCAACTGCATGTAACCTTAGTGAAAGTAGCAGTTAAAGCAATCTTTGATCTTCACTACATTATTGGTACGTTTTCTTAAAAGTCTGATTTAATAATAAAGGAACATTTGAATTTCATATGTTTGGAACTAAAACCAGCTTCATCTTTCCCATCAGACCTCAAGTACCTATTATGTTCCTCATTAGCACCCACCATCTGCACCTTGTATTGGGTTACTTGGTCCGTTTCAAAAGTGATTTGGTGCCGTGTGCAGGGTAGCCAATGTGTGTGTATATGCATAGTTTTACCTAACCCAACAAGCCCAATCAAGTACTTGATTTTAACAAATTTCTCCCATTCCAAAGGCCTGGAAAGATTTGGGTATTTCTATCTGCATTTCATAAAACAGAATGTTTACTTCTCATTGCAGTTCCATTGGATTCACTGTACCACCATTCAGTGTCTGTGGACACTCCATTTCTGTACATTGATGGTGGAAATGTAGACAAACGCTGCCATGAAAAGCAGCATGAATCTTCAGTAGTTTTCCACCACACAAGGACTTGCTTAAGTTTTGCACCTTGATGAGTAAAATGTATTTTAACACTTGCCAGTTTGATCCCTGATAGACCAAGATCTTCTGATCACTTCAAATGAGCTTTAGATCCAACACGCTCAAAATTACAGAACATTTGCATTACATTACAAAACTAATGTTATTTCTGATAACGTCACATCCCAATGTCTCTTGTGCAAGCAACCCTGTGGCTCTACCTTTTCCACATGGAGAGGAGAGCGGACACACGTGGCAGAAGTTGGCCTCTCCTTTTTGGTGAATCATATTGTTCATGTTGCTGCATGGTAGCAAAGCAAAGATTTGTGATATTGGACTATATTGAATTGTAATCCTATTGAACCATGGTGAAGCCAGAGACTTACATCCCTGTACGTTTCCCAATCACCATGTTCAGGTCAGAAAAGGTGGAATCTAAACAGAGAAAGATTCATCCTCTGCACAGGAATTCTTCACCTCAGTGACTGCCTAAATTATAGCCCTATCATTAAATTGCAATTGACAGGATCGCGTTAAAAAGTTGTAAAGCAAATCAATCACATTAATGTAGATTTAAAGTGTACTCTTCATGGTACATCTTACCGAAAGTGATTTAGAACACTTTCAGAACGGCTTTTGTCTAACGTGGAGCCGCTTGTCTAAATGTATGACAGGATGTGGTTAAGACTATAGGCCTGCCACATTCTTATTCTTAAGGCAGCACATCACTCCCAACTTCATGCAGCTTAACTGGCTCCGAAAGTTCTCAGTCACTTTCACTAACATTATACAGCCAGCAGTTGGACTACATAGTACCACAATGAGCATCAAGATATCTAACTACGGTGATCAGTTTCATCACAACGATTTACTACGGACTTTAACATCATTCTGGACCGTTTACTCCTGTTCCCATTATCTTGATGTATTAGTTACACAATTTAAAGCTGGGGTTTGCATATTTTTCTCAGTATGTCAGACTTTGTTGTTCAACTGGATAGCTAATTTGACTTTTACAAGCACACAATTTTGTTTCAGAAAATGTATTGCTGTAGATTTCTTTGTAGTTTTCCTAAACCCAGGAATTATGGGGAAATCACTTATTTTATACCACACAATTAGAATAAAATTCAAGAGAAACTTGAAAGTTGAATTGATGAAATTGGAACTAAAGTATGTAGTAGTGTTTATTTGAATAGTGCATTTCACAGTCAAAAGTCACAAAGTACTTTACACAAGCAAAACTAAAATAACAGTACATAAAAAAATTACACGGAACTACTGAAACACTGAACATAAACAATAGACAATAAATACATGACATATTGACCTTGTACATAAAATGACCCAAATGCCTATCTAATGTATTTAGCTGGCTTTTAGAATAATCCACGGTAACAACAGACCTTTAAATTGTGGGCATTTCACAGTATTTCACAGATTAAGTGCTAGAGCCTCAAAGCTTGATCATCACGCTTCTTTATGCGTGTGCGAGGGACAGACAATAAAAATAGCTTGTTTGACCTAAGAGAACGAGCTGCCAAGTGTGGATGAAATCGATCGGCCACATAAGCAGGAACCTGCCTGTGCAATGCGCTGTAAGTTAAAGTGAGAATTTTATTCTGGATTCTATGCGCAACAGGGAGCCAGTGAAGAGTTTTGAGTATAGGGGTGATGTGGGACCGTCTATTTGACGTAGTAAGTACTCTTGCTGCAGCATTCTGAATTATTTGCAAGCAATTCAGAGCAGACTTGTTAAGTGAGGAGAAAAGTGCTTTACAATTGTTGATGCAGCATGGAATGAATGCATGTATAATGCTCTCTAATTCTACATTTGAAACTGCAGGTCTTAGTTTACTGGACAGTATAACTACAATATTTCTTGTGAAAGAAACATGACTTAGTCAGCTACTTAACATGAGTGTCAAACGACAAGGAGTGATCGAATACAAACCCTGAACTCCACTGCACGTGAAGTTTTTCTTTAAATGCCATGCGAGCAAGCTTAATATTATTCTATCGATGTTCAGTAGGGTGAAGAACTAATTGGTAAGATGTTAGGGACAAAAACAAAAATTCTCAAGCACTGAAGTACCTTCGAAGTCCTGTTTGATTTCTGTTAGCCTGCAGATACACGTTTGCAAGGCCATGGATGGGTAGCTTTGCCTTGTGATATTACGCTGTCAGTGTCACATCCTTTATTTAAAAGCATTTGAAAATATTTGAATTTGGAATTGTTATTATTGTATGGAAACAGTCTGCATACTCCTGGCAGGTATAGATAAGGGGTGTAATGTTGAATTTCACAATACCTATTCTCCCATACTCATTTCATTTCTGATCTTGGTGACTTTCCCTCTAATTACAGTCCCCTGTTACTCCAATACATTGAAATGTAATTCTTATTCACAACTTGGATTCCTACCTTTTGTCACGGTCCAGTTTAGCACAGACCCTCCACCCTTTATTGTTCCTAAAAGAGTTCTAACTTTTTCTCTTTTTAAGCCTATTGAAACAGAAATAGAGTTGCCCGAATAGTTGTCCAAATTTAATGGGGCAGCTAGCCAACTAGTTAAGGGCATTTCTTCAGTCGGATACTAAACCTCCTTACTTTTCATTATAGGAATGGCTCCTAGGCAAAACAACACATATGAAACGTTTAGCGTTCTTTCAGAATGTTGTCCTTTTTACCTTCTGTTTAACTTCATTTTCAGAAATGATTGTATTACTTATAGGAATATTGTGTCTGTGTGCAACGTGAGTGTGAGAATGATGCGTTTGCCATGTTATATTGGCTTGGTTGGAGCCTGGCTCGGCCAAACATTGTGTGGTCTAACATGTATTACGTGAGTTCACACATGATGGCTTATATCAGAAATCAACAATGGCCCGCTGGCGTTTGGATTTTTCTCTGCTTCTGCCTGACACTCAAATTAAACTGAGGCAACAGCTGGGCATTTGTCGAGGTGAGGCCCCTCAGGAATTTAACAGCACAATGCATGAGGACTCCAAGCTGTTTACTGATTTCAGTTTTAAACAAAATGCCTTCTTAGTTGTATGTAGAATGATGTTATGTAGTTCTGGGACATGAAGAGCCTATAGCCTCCTATGATATCCTTGGATATACAACATTCATTTACTGCTTATTGAGCCAGAATAATAGAGTGTAGTCCAATAGGGTATCAGACATCCTTTGGTGTTGGTGAGAAGCCGATGGCACACATACTTTCACACGGACAATCTTATTCAATTTGCAATGTTGGGCAAAATTTTTATATTATAGAAAAAACGTGTTGAATCCTTTCAATCTATTAAGGCGTTCCTGAACTGTTTTCAATTCTTGTGGAAGTAATCTTTGGTTTTTCAGTGTGGGTCTTGGGAGTGGTTTTGTACTGGAGACTATCTCTGTGAGTGCCTCACA
>JAVQJS010084542.1:0-11280 GCA_036024795.1 Galaxias rostratus | reverse complement strand
AATACTACGTTTTGGTAATGTAATTCATAATAATAATAATTATTATAATTATTCTTATTCTGCGATGGACTGGCAATCTGTCCAGGGTGTACCCTGCCTCTCGCCCGAAGTCAGCTGGGATAGGCTTCAGCTCCCCGTGACCCTGCATAGGATAAGCGGTTCTGATAATGGATGGATGGATTATTATTATTTAGTTTAGTTTTACCAATTTAAATTATGTGTCTGTAAGAAATGTGTCTTACCTTTGTCAATTGAGTTGTTGTCAATTTAGGAAATATGCCAATATGCCAAATTCCGATACAAGCAATTCAGTGGACAATATTTTCGAAAGTACTTTGGTTGAGAGCAGATATGTAATTTGGGGTTTCAAGCACCCTCCATCCCAGATGTTTAAGTCATTTTGCCCTTCCAGTCCCCACCAGAAGGCTTAATGGTGAGCGATGATATCTCAGAGACACCCACTTCTATATCCGCTCTCGGCGCAGACAGATATATACAAAAAAATAACATAGAAATACAAAACTAAAAATAAGATGTTTTTTAAACTGAGATACCCCTATACCTGTCCCTAATTCCCATTCCTGCATGCTTTCAATGCCAACCCTGCAGGGATATTTACCACCTGAAAAGAAGATTTTCCTACTCTTTCCCTAGACACATGATTAATGACACTCTGCCGGAAAAACTTTCATTTGTCCTGAGATTAAATCACTTCTTTGTTGTACAGCATGATGTTCACTACTTTTGTGCCCATATGCAGTCCTTCCTTTTCTGCTACTTCTTACTATATCTGATAAAGCTTTTATGGTCTGGTGCAGTCTTTGCCGCAGATCCCTAACTCCTTAAGTTGTTTGGTTGTTGATATTGTCACAAATACATGGCAACTAACTTCCACAAGAAACACCTTTGTTTTCCAACCTCGCTGTTCGGCCTCTGCCGCTCTGCTAATTCGCTATTGTGGAGTTAAATTGTTTCTTTCTAAAGCCTCGTCTATTACTTCTCCCTACTGAAATGTTGTACCAGAGTAAGACGTCTGGTCTTAAGTTGGTTGTTGCAATCTCTGATGGGACTTTAGTTGTTGGCTGAGATTGATCTGTGTTGGCAGTACGTTGTAGGTTACAGTAAAAAGTAAGCTAATTCTTGTGGATTCCATTCTTCACAAGTCCTTACAAGTAATCTTCCTCTGCTCTACACTTTCCCAGCTCGCCCATCCCCCTGTTCGGCTTGTGAGAGTTTTTTGCACTCTTTACTGCTTCCTCTTGCTTACGTATCTGTTCTATCACTAATTTGTGTCGTCCCAAAGTGGTAGCTTTTGACCATCTCTGGAAGCGGTGGTTCCATAGCTTCCTTCCCAAAAACAGCCAAGCTACTTAGACACCGTGGCATCCTGAGCCATTTTCTAGCATACAAGCTGACTCTTCTTTCTAGCTTTTCAACTTAAGTGATGGGTTTACCATACACTGTTAGGGGCCACATGAGCTGAGGTGGAAGACCAAACTGTAGGCACCATAGTTATTTAGCTAGTTATTTAGTTATTTAGCTTTCCTGGCAATTCAGACTTCTCCATGTTCTTTAGGCCTCTGTTCAGTTCTATCCTTAATTTCTCCACCTAGTCTGAGTTTTTTAGGGTAGAATTGTACCATTTATCGAGACTTTGATAGGCTTTTCAATCACGGAAATTTAGCTTTCCTGGCAGTTCAGACGTCTCTATGTTCTTTAGGCCTCTGTTCAGTTCTATACCTAATTCCTCCACCTAGTCCGAGTTTTTTAGGGTAGAATTGTACCATTTATCGAGACTTTGATAGGCTTTTCAATCACGGTTGGAATTGAATCCTCCCTAATGAAGAATACTTTGATTCACAATTTTTCCTTAACTTCAATGAGGTCCTGGGTTCAATTCCCACCTGACCCAAGGGCCTTTCTGTGTGGAGCTTGCATGTTCCCCCCGTGTTGGCGAGGGTTTCCTCCGGGTACTCCGGTTTCCTCCCACAGTCCAAAAACATGCAGGGTAATCTTTGACTCTCAATTTTCCGTAGGTGTAAATGTGAGTGTGAGTTGTTGTCTGACCTTATGAGATGGCCTTGTGATAGCCCCGCGACCTGTCCAGGGTGTACCCCGCCTCTCGCCCTATGTCGGCTGGGATAGGCTCCAGCCTCCCTGCGACCCTGCATAAGATAAGCGGTATTGCTAATGGATGGATAGATGGATGCTTCTGGATTTGCTTGGTTTTACTTTCATTCTAGCTTATTTAACGTTATGATAAGGTTAGCTTAGCATTCTTTTAGTACACAGTGTAGTTTGTCATAAAAATTATTATGTCATCCAAATTTGACTGCATTGTTTTAATGTTCTTCTGTGCATTTTTAACTCACCGTCTAATTTATGCCCTGTAAGGTTTCCTTGGGTGTCATGAAAGGCGCCCAAAAAAAAAGTTCTTATTAATGTTATTATTATTAGATGCTTGAATGGAACGTAATTTTGCCCTTAACCTTTGCCCGCCAACGACCCATTTTGATGCTCGGGTTCTAACTTCCATGGCCATAGTAAATGCAAAGGGTAAGATTGTACATCTGGCCATGATTCCAATCTCCAGACGTTGCCATTTGGTGGTAAATGTCAGTTTATGAAAACACAATTGAATGTCCTGAAAGTTTACCTTAACCAGGTTTATAATTGCATTTGGTACCTTTACAAAAGACAAATGCAGACCACAAAAGCTTGTGGGACACAGACCTAAATAAGTTTGCCAAGTCCAGGAAAATTACAGGAAGGTCCTTTGTCTTACATTTTGCCAATTGAATTTGGTGCCAAATCATGCTAGTGTGTTCCAGACACCCGGGATAGCCTGAAATGCCTGCTTACTGTACTGAGGTGTCTATTAACTTCCTTGTAAGGTATTTGCTCAGTCTTTGTGCTACTATGCAAAAAAGAAATTTCTCCTCCACATAAAGCAAGCAAATTGGTTTGAACTTGCTAATATCACTAGAATCTTTCTCTTTTGTAATCAGAACTGACTCGAAGCCACAGTCTCGGAATCATTTTTTTTTTATGCTAGCTTCAGTAGTTTCCAAAGGAAACATAGGACGTCAAGTGCAATTTTACTCGTGTGTTTACTAGTGTGATGTGCTCCTTTAAGTCCTGGTGCCGATGCTGCTCTTGCACATCTGAGAGCATTTTCCACCTCTTTGCATTTTGGTGGGCTGTTGTCTATTTGCTCTACAGGATCATCAGTTGGTGGAATATATGTAGGAACTAAGAGTTTCTCATTTGTGTGAGTTGCTTTTAGGTGGGACTCCAGTCCCTGTTTGGTTGTTTTAAGTGTTCTGCTTTTTGCTTTGTTGAACAAGGACTTGAAAAAACTTGGTCTTTGCGTTAATTGACTCCTTACTCATTCTTTTGGTTTCTTTGTTGGTTCTCAACTCTCCTCAATGCTTACAAACACTTCTTTAAGCTGTCCTGCAAGTCTTTAAATGCCTGCCTTTTCTGATTCAGACACCTTTTTCCATGGCTCTGTTTAAACATGTAACATAACAGTTATGTTTTTAAATAGCTATTAAGGAATCTTCATCTTAAATGTTATGATTCATAGGAAGTGTGCACTAAGTGGAATATCCCGGCTTTGCCATCACCGCATTAAGATGGGTGACAAAGAGAGCTACTATTACATCTCTCCCTCTAGCCGCGCACGGGTAAGTAGCTAGCTATTACTGAATTGCGTTAAACTTTGACAAACACCGACCAAGTTGACTAACTGTTGTTATAATTGATTGTATACATATCACTCTTAATCTCTTCCAGATTACGGCTGTATGTAACTTTTTCACATATATCCGATACATTCAGCAGGGGCTTGTGAGACATTGTGGTAAGATAAAGGAAATACCAAAATTACATGAAAATATACAAACTAAGTTGTTGTGTACAAGTGGATTATGGAACTCTGATTTGAGCAGCATTCATTTATGTACGTCGTCTTCTCCGTCAGCGGAGCAGATGTTCTGGGAAGTATTGCGACTGCGCAGGGAAATGATGGGAGCCAAGTTGGGCTTCTTCCTCACCGACCAGGACTAATCGAGTAGACATGGAATCCCATACATGAAGTCACAAAGCCATACTAACCTGGCAACAGTAATCTCTCATTTCTGGTTTACTTTTACTTTTGTTGTTGTGACAAGAAGCAAGCCTTAGATCAGTCGGGTTTTGAAATCTATAAGTGAAGTTGAGGTACAACTTACAGAACAGAAGTGGTGAATGCTTTTTCCACTTGTTGCCTTTCAAAAACACTATCATATTCAAACCAACATTGCAAAAAAAAAAAATCATATTATGCTTGTTAGCTCCGATGTTGCACATGAAACAAACTTTAATGTGGACTGCAAGGTTATTTAAATTAACTCATACAGACCAAAATTTACTGCTACTTTGGAATCCAACGTTTGGAATAGAATTGTAGCATGGGGCCAATTTTGCCTTGCAATTACAAGACAAGAAAATTAATTCACAGTTGCTGTAGACATAGCCATGACATGGCAATGAAACAGAACAAGGGCGGAAACCTTTCTCAGAGAAAAAGTACCATAACGTGCTACAGATCATTAGCATTGTTAGGGTAAGACCATCTAAATTCTGCGAGCTCTGGCCGACGCTTTCTATGTGGTACTTTTACAGCAAAAGATCTTTCATAAAAGAGTATATTTAGGCGTTCTGTTTTCTATTGTTTCAATGTTGATTCATTCGTGCACTTTTCAAAATGAGGGGTTAAGCCGGTAAAAATCAATGGCTTGGGGCTACAAAAATGACATATCTAATATTTTACTGTTTGTTTTGTTCTGCAGTGTAAAGTAATGAATGTATAAGCCATAAGTGCAATGTGTTGGAGAAATGCAGTACACAGCCTTAATATGTAGTCAATTTACATGTCAAAGTCCTATTACCTCAATATCTTAGACACATCTACATAAAAAAAACTTAAAATTAAAATGTACATTATTATCATGTCTCAAAGTGCAAAAACTGCTCCCTAAAGCCTTACACAGGTGTTGCTGCCTATTCTTTGTGTACTGTTATGTGAAATAGTATACGTTGCATTGTTCACACACAAATAAAGATATGGTGCTTTGGCCTGGCCATCCCACTGTGGTAATGTGCTTTATTTAAGGGTTTTTTCATATATTGAAAAATATGACATATTACACACAACACTGAAGCTATGGCATCTTAAAGGCGGTTAGTAAAACCGCAAGACTCCACTCCAGAACAACTACAACCTTGGCAAACTGCTTCATTGTGATTAGAAGGAGGTTATTGCTGAGAACTGCCTGGTCACCCTAATACAAAATGCTTGGTATGTATCCATAGCTTCATGGATCAAATTGTTTATTAGAGGAAATATGGCACATCACATACTCATTTAATCTGGGAAAATGGAGGTGTGGTCAGAATAACTATTATAGGAGCAGACAATCAAGTTTCACTGAGGAGGAGCTGGGTATTCCAGATGCCGAAGGCCTTAGCAAGCTTGTGGTTTTGATAGTGTATGGAATCAGGTTTAACAGCTAACAAATAATTTAAGCATTATTTACTCAGAAGAGCCAAAGTTCCTTGCGTATTTGACCATGGTAGTCATTGTTATACCCATCATGTACAATAGGTCACAAAATGGTATGAGTGGCTGTTAAACATCTTTTCAAATACTTAGGATATTCCAGATCAGTAGATGTATATATTTCTGATTCAATAACCAAACACGAGCAATAGAAATTGTCTACATTTTATCCATCCCCCTGACAGCATTCAGTGTTTGATGGCTCCTTCTATAAGAAAAATCTGTGAGTACAATTAAAGTTCCATGTTACAATATATCTCAGATACAGTACAACCAAAAGAAAGCCAGAGACAACATTACCAAGATTAAACAATATGTACATTTTACTGAAAGCTATGTCAACTGACCAACCATTTGACTTACTTTTTGTAACAAATCATGAGCACTACGAGCATGGCTATTACACCAATCACTGATATAGTAGCCGTGACGGTCGAGGCAACAGACAGGGACGAGGGATCAAAATCTGGAACATTCAACAAATAGGAAAATAAATGAAGTTTATTTGTTTAAAATATAGGTGACGTTTGAAATAAATTAAACCAAACACAAAACTAAGCCAATTAAATCAAACAAAAATGTTTACCTGCACAGATAAATGATCCTGGTGTGTTAACACATTCCGTATTTACAGGACAAGAAAGAGGCTGCGTAATGCACTCATTGATATCTGTAAAGTCCACAACACATTTTTGACTTTTCTTGATCCATTTACAGTTCAAGATTGGGTCAAACAAGGCTGTATACCATGGCAGGTGGGAGGTGCAGGCGTCCACTGCTGACTGCTTTGATCACAGGTAACTGAAGAAGAGCCCAGCAGTTTGAAACCATCTCGACACTTGAACAAAATCATTGAGTTGCAGATCACTGAGAAGCCGGCTTGCAACCTGGGCACTGGACCACAGCTGGGATCTGAAAGGATAAAGACAGGTGAATTGGAGTTTAATCTGAACAATCCCAGGTGTTGATTTGTCATTTGTGGTCTTAGCAACATTACGAGCCCACAGTGGCTAGCTATGCTAAGCAATACCAAACTGAAAAGGCCTAGTTATTCAGCCACATTATAAAGCCAGTATTAGGCCCTCAATGTTAACCTTACTTCATCCATACTTTCCCAAAGCTTGTTACTGAATCATCAGTCAGCCCCAGTGTCTGTCCTAGCTCCTCCTTCCATACCCCTTTCAGACTCCTTCCAGGGGCTCAGATCCAGATGGGGGATGAGAGGGTGGTTACAGGGCAGCATGTCCTGAGGCCTCACGGTACGTGAGAAGGGGTCTGCCGGGACGTGTTTGATGTGGCTGTTGTCACAGATGATGCGGGAAAGAGAGACAGTGCGAAGCTGTCTCTGCTGGCCTCTGGAAAAAACGCCCTCTCTTTCCCACCAGAACCTGGCAGAAGCGTAAGGAGTAAACATCTTTCTGCACATTAGGATTTCAGATGCGGTCAAACAACAGCGAAACAAAAGCAAACAAAACACAGCGTATTCTTAATGCAGATTCTTATTTGATACTCACTTTTTGATCTTCATAAAATGAAATACATAATCCCTCTTACCTATCCCCATCTCTCAGGACTCTGAACTGTTTTGCCAACAGACAGGAGAGAAGCGGGCCAACCCGCCCCCCTGAGACGGCAGGTTCTGAGATTGCCCCCACCCAGACATCAATGTTGTTTGGGGTCCCGTACAGAGCCAGGAATCTATGGGCCAGATTGGGATTTCCCAGGATGGTGGCAAGGTCCGAGGTTGTGTTAGGAATAGACAGGTCACAGAGGGCCCGCCATGAGCTGTAACCTGGGTAATGGGACATTATGGGATAGGAGGGAGGGTGAGCAGGCAGGAATAGCAGTACAGAGTTAAGGTGCTTTGTGTGTAGGTTTGTACCAGGTAGGCCATGGTCACGTCCCCTCTGGAGGTTGAGAGCCCCAAGGTCCAGAGGCATGCCGCCCTGTGCCTGGAACAATCTTTCTGTTAGCTCCTCCACCATCATCTGGCCTGGCATCTGGAGCTTGGCAGGAGAGAGAAGCAGTCCCCGCAAAACCGGGTCAATCCCACCTGAGACAGATATAGATAGGTGGGGAATGCGAAAGGGAGTGAGTGAGAAAGAGGGAAAGTGTTTGAGAAAAAGATAGTGATAGATATAAAGAAACAGACTAAAAAATGTGCCCAAAACTACAGACGTCCTACCCTCTTGTATGACCCTCCACGATGCAAACAGAGAGTGATGCAGTGGCAGTGGTGGATGCTCTGGACTGAGGCTGTACCCAGGACCTAACCTGGCCACCACCGGCTGTACTGTAACATGAGCAAAACGGAAGGCGGCAGCTGCAAAGACGTTGGCAATGCTGGGGTCCACCTCAGGGTCATAGCCCTTGTATGTGGGCATCAGCTGGGTGTTTGCCTCTTCTCCAAGCACCCTTGGTAGATAATGCTCCCACGTTAGGATCTGATATGGACAAGATGAAATCTGGCATGAAATAGTTTCTTTACCCCCAATGAACGGCCAACGTGCCCAAAGAAGCTTGCTAACCTGATGAACGGCGCCCATGATCTTCCTTGCTTCCTGGTAAAGGGTGTCAGGGCTCCACTGGGGATTGAGACCATGAAGTTCCTTCACTAGCCGGTTGTGCTCTCTCAGAAACACTGTGTGCAGCGCTATCATCCCTAGATGTTCATTGGCCCTGGAGTCCCCTGGGAAAGTCTCAATAAAGCACAACACCCTTGAGGCACCACAAGCTGAGATATCACATACAACAATAGCTTCTTGCTTTCGCTCACCAGCTTTGAAACATGATGTCCCAGTCTGAGGGTGTGTGTTGGGCAGGTCTGAGGCTGTGGAGTTGGTGCCTCCACGGGGGCCACACGGGTCAAAGTGGGCCTGAAGGCGAGGCAGGAATGGCATGTAGGCTAGGCCCTGGTCTGTGTGTTGTTGGTTGTGGGCCAGCAGGCCTAGGCTTGAAGAATGGTTGCGTAGAGCAGACGCCAGGCTGGCTGAGCTTCCGTACACCATACTGGCATCCACAAAGGAGGTGATGGCATTGAGCTGCTCCCGGTGGTTATGGGGTAGAGACCCACCTGCACAGCTCGGCGCAGAGCGGAAGAAAGGCATGCAGTTCTGAATACCAGCACGGGGATCCGATAAAGGAATCTAGGGACAGAAGAAATGCATACTTTAGATGTATTTGTTTTCGATAACAGCCAACAGCCTTTGCCACTTATTGGTTTTGCATGGAGTATAATTTGTTTTATGCCTGACCGCTGCCGCTTCATTATAAATATTATACATATATTTGATCCTTTGATGCAAATGAAAAAGATAAGGTCTTGTATTATAAGTGTGAAACATGCATTTTACCCCTATAGGAACATTTTGATTAGTACCTTAGTTTGCATTTAAATGTTTATTATATAGCGGACTGCCCTTGGCCAATGGAGTAGACCAACAACAAGAGACATGTATTCTGCACCTGTATGGGGAAGCAGGGGGTGTCCTGGCTGCAAGTGTGTGTGCAGTCCACTCCTGTCCTGAAGGCGGCCGTGCTGGGACTCTGGGGGGTCAGAGCCAGGTCGTGGTCAATCCACTGCCCCCACTCCACCAGCAGGTGTGACAGCGTTGAGTCCAGAGAGATGTTATTGTTGTCTGTGTACAGCACCTCCTGAGACACTAAACGTACCTGGTGGTACAACAATTAGCAGGTCAGCAGCTGCTGAAAGAGGAAAAGAGAGTGCAATACAGGGAACGTTCATACAGGGGGTAAGGTGAAGTTGTTGTAGGTGTGCTCTTTGTCCCAGCCCCGAGGCATCCCTTTGACATCTTCGTATTCTGGAGGGAGCAAGCGGGCATATGGGGTGTTTGCAGCTCCCCACTTAGGATGCAGTCTGTGTAGGTGACAAGAGCAAGACCCACACTAATAAAATGCATGCATTAGCAATGACTTAAAACAATTATCTACACTAACGCTATAAAGCCATGCTTCAGGGAGTGGGCTGACCTGTTAGTGCACTCGCCATTGAAGGAGCGGTAGCGCTCGGACAGACAGCTGGTTGGACATGGGGGCCTCTGCAGCTCCGAGGCACAGCCTGTAGCCTGCAGCAGTGTCTCCATGTCTTCCTCACTAAGTATCTCTACAGGGGTGACGATCGCTACAGTGACATGGTTTTATAGGTTCTATTGTTTAGTTGCCAAAATTCAACACATCTGATCATTAGGTCTTAATTATGTGAGTCTGTATAGTATCTTTGGTTGAGGGTAGTTTGTACCATTGGGGCTGGGTTGGTCCATGATATGTGTGTAGACCATCTCCCGAATGAGCTCCACAGTGTTGTCCAGCAGCTCAGCAGCCCCAATGTGAGTTCTGGTCTTGGGCCCGGTCTGTTTAAACTGAGCCAGCAGGTCGCTTGGTCTAATAGCATTGTCCGATAAAGACATCTTCACTCTACAGTGAGAATAACCAAAACAACTTTTGTTCTTTCTTTAATAAAAATCATTTTTGGATTTAGCAACAGTTTATAACTTTTTCTTTTTCTTTTAATAAGTTTAGTTTGGTTAGCAAAGTAAAAAGAAAGAAAAGCCTACATGTATTGTATGCATTTACCTGTCATTTGTATGAGCATATGCTGCATTGGTCAGTTCAAATGCTTTTTTTAAAGCTTCATCAACAAACTGGGATCCCATGTACACAACACCTAAGAAAATCACAACATGGGTAAACACCAACTCAATATGAGTATTTCATCCTGATACATAAACAATTGTTCTTCAGGACAATACGTTCCACACCTGAGCTGTTTAGGAATACCCTGTTTAGACTGACGAGGTTGGGTATTGAAAGCAGGGCAACAGCAAGTCCAAGCAAATAGAGGAACACCTACAACATACAGACATCTAACAAATACAATGACATAGACGTGGCTCATCATTAAATCAAATTAAGAGAACAAATGCCGTAGTGGTTGACAAAACGTTAAAACTTACCATTAGTGCTGTGTCTATAAATGTTTTCATTAACCATCAATTTCCTTACTTGATGAAAACTTCACTAAGTGACTGGTCTGCATCTACTAGTGTTATATCATTGTCCCATAGAGAGCCTCACACATCTTGGGAGACAGACAGTAGTAGTGGGCGTCTTGCTTTAAGGATTTTAGGTTGATATTTATAAACTGCAAGCAATGCCTACAGGTATGTGCAGAATCTTCTTATCTGTCTCTCTGGTGACAGCTCACTCACATCAAACACTTCTCTGAAGGCTCCTAACTAATAACCTTTAGATCAAACCCACTCCTGTCCTCTTCCCAGTGATGACAAGTGTCTGTCATGGTTTTCTCTCGATTGTATAATTTAAAAAGTAATTAGGCACCAAGATTTCCCCTGATTAAATAGTTAATATATTTGACTTTCAACAGAATATTATCGCTTGAGTAATTCTAACTGAATGGTGAGACTGGATAGCCCATAGTATATATGTACATATACAGTGCTTCACACAAATTTCAGGCATGGGATGCTGTTTTGAAGGTGGAGGGAGGTCACACCAAATATTGGGTTGATATTGATTTTCTTTTCACTCAATTTGTACTTTATTCATTGATAAAAAAAAGTAATTCTTCCATTAAAGTTCTTTCCCCCCACACGTGCCTGAAACGTGTGCAGTGTTTATAGAAAAGCGGAACATAT